>PVKS010031141.1:0-23690 GCA_004027875.1 Aplodontia rufa
AAAAAAAAAAAAAAGCTGGGGTGGCTTGAAGGACACAATGTCCTCATCTGGGCCCCTCTCGGGCCTGCTGACTTCTGGGGGTTTTGAGGAGAGGTGTGCCTCAGTCCTGAGGGGACCAAGAAGGCCTGTGTCCTCTGCCCTGCCAGGGGACACAGCCTCTATCATCTGGGACTGAGGTCTCTTGAGGAGGTGTTGGAGCACACAGTGTGCATATGCTTCCGCCTGAACCCTCTCCCTGGGGAGAATGAGATGCTGAGAACAGAACAATTTCCTTCTGGAAAACACCGGCCTAAGGTCCTTTCAGCTAGAGACAGGGAAAGAAGGAGCCACCGTGGCCTCCCACCGAGAGCCTCCCAGGTCTTTGCTTCCCCTGTTTTCTTTGCCAGGGCTTGCAGGTTCCCTAGCATGAGCACTCTAAAAATGAAGCTGCCGAGTGTTGAAGGGTTGCAAAGAGGGTTGGATCCAGAGCCTTGACCTGCCTGGCTCCGTGATCCATGTGTGCAATGAGAATGCTGGGGATCAGGGAGGCCATGCAGAGTTAGGGAGGGGGCAGGCAGGGAAGGGGGAAGGACTATGGCTAAGGACTTGTGTTTAGTAGAGGATTAGAAAGAATGTGGCCAAAGGGCAGTTTGAAGGAACCAGGGGGAATGACATAGAGGTCTCAGCAAATATTTTCTATGTATTTCTTGTATGCTGAATAATTGGCAGGTCTCTGGGGACAAAAGATGAATAAAACCCAGTCTCTACCTGCCAGAAGCTTGTGGCCTAACAAGGAAGGGAAATAAATAGGATGCTTGTTGGGGACATTGACTAAATTATATTGCTGTATTGTGTGCATCTAGGAATATGGAACAACAAATCCCATCATTATGTACAACTAGAATGCACTAATTTAAAATTTTTTTAAAAGATTAAAAAAACAGGATGCTTGTGTTAGTTAGCTTTGCATTGGTATAACAAATACCTGAGATAATCAACTTATAAAAAAAAAGGTTTATTTGGCTTGCAGTTTTGGAGGTTCCAGGCCATGCTCAATCTGCCCCATTGCTTTTGGGCCTGTGGCAGCACAGTACATCAAGGCAGGGAACACATGGCTGATCAGAGCTGCTCATATCATGGGCAGAAAGAAAAAGGCACTCAAGGGCACAGTTCCCCCATGACCTCAGGGCCTCTCACAGGCCCCACCTCTTAAAGGTTCCTCCCCCTCCCCTAGCACCATAGGAGGACCAGGCGGTTAACACACGCCTCAGCCTCGGAGGATGTTTCATGTCCGCACTATAGCAGTGCTGTTGGCAGGAGGTTAGTGCTGGGGTTGTCCTGGGAGTGTCGTTCTGCTCCATTTGAGCTCAGGGTTACCAGGAGAGAGGACAAAGCAGGGAGGAAGGGTTTTTCTGCTTTTCAGAGAGGGCTGGGGCTACAGGGAGGGTGCCAGAGTTTAGAGCCTGGGCTGGGGCTGACAGGTAGGCAGGGAGGCACTAAGGCCTAAAGACCCTTCTACATACTGTAGCTAGGACCCTGTCCCAAAAGTACGGTGCACCATGGAGCAGTTCAGTGATTTGGGACAATCTTCTGGCAGCTGAGTGGAGGACTCAGGATGGAGGCAAATGTGGGGAAGGAAACCCCAATTTGGAGGCTGATCCTAGTGAAAATGATGTAGTCTCAAACTAGAGCAGCAGCAGCAGAGAGGAGAGGAGGGAACTGATTTGAGTTAGGAGACAGCGTCACAGAACTTTGTGCCTGTTTGATTCTAGAAGGTAAGGATGTGAAGACAGTCAAGGTTGGAAGCACCAGTGCGATATGCTAAGTCTTGGAGCTTTTGAAATGTGCCCTGGATTGCTAGCACTCCCTTGCATTGCTATGTGATCTTGGGCCAGCGACTTAACCTTTCTGAGCCTGCTTTTGCAACCTGTAGGGCAAGATATTAAAATCAATTTTGTGGTATCATTATTCATATTAGAGATAATTTATACCAAGGGTCTAGCATAGGGCTTGGCTCATATAGGAACTCAATAAATAAAATAAATACTATAATTTGTCCATTGAACAAATACTTAGAAAACTCATGCCTTGTGCCAAGGACTACACTGGATCTTTGGGCTTCAGGGATGACTTTAAGTTTTAGTCCCTGTTTGCATGACACTTACCCTCTACTGGGAGAGGGATATGCAGAGGAACTGGCACATATGGAGGCAGTACTGTTGTGGCCAGGGCAGAGGAGGAAGGAACAAACTCTGCCCCAATCAGGGACAACTTCACAGGGCAGCAGTGACAACCTCAATGTAGAGGCAGCCACCAGCTCAGACACTGTCGCGTTACCTGCCCCACCCCTGCCATGGTACTGCACTTCAGAATCTCTGATACCCTCAGTTCTGAGGGCATCGTCTTGTTTCTTGGGGTCACAGAAAAGTTTACGCTGCAGATGGCCGTCTATCTAAGTGGAGCCCAGAGAATGGGACACGGAGACTTGGCAGCCTCGGAAAAGGGCAGGGAGCAGCCCTGTCCATCTGCGCATGCCCGTCCAAGTGATGTCGTGTGCATGGGGGCTTACGCTGGAGGGGTCCATGGGTATGTGCTGCGTGGGCCTTCCTCATTTTTCTGCTTCCTGTCTGTGCCCTTCCAAAACTTCCCTCCAAACATTTCAGGGTCCCCTGCCCATTTTCCTTCCGTATGTCTCTCAAAAGCCCAGGTCATTAGAAGCCACACCATCTGGGGGCCTCCCACTAAGGAGGATGTCCCCCCAGCTGCCCACCAAACAGGACCTGGGGTGCTAAGGCATAGACTGTGTGGCTTGGGCAGTTCCGCCTCTGAACTATTCCCCGTGGGTGACACAGGGATGGTAACGGTCCCTCTATCTGAGGCTGCTGTGGGATTTCAATGAGATGGAAACTTGGCGCCCAATCAATGCTGCGATCCTTCTCTGCAGCCCTTTAACTCCCTCCCCGCAGAGGGTCAGACAAGAGACTCACAGCCAGGATCCCACCTCCAACCCCCCCCCCCCCGCTCCCTGGCTCCTGGGGTCCCTCCTGGGCCCCACAGCTCTTCTCTTTCTCCTGCTGGCTTGGTCTGTGGCGTCCCTGGGAGGTCCTGGTCACCCTAGCAGTGCAGCAGAGATGCTGGCAGGCCTGAGCAGCATCACAATGGGGGCCCCAGCAGCAGCCCAGCCCGTTCCTCCTCCTTGCTGCCAATGACATTCTGCTGCTCCACAGATAGGACAGGCGTCCCTGGGTGCCTGAGGGCTGAGTGGGGAAGCTGGAAACAGCTCTTCTACAGACTGTGTGGGCAGCACATTTGAATAGCTTCTGAAAACCCAAAGTTAAGTCTGCCCTATTCCTCCACCCTAGGCGCAGCTTCCAGACAGGGAGAGTTAGGCCAGGGAGAAGGGCCACCCACAGCCTCTGCTCCCCTCCAGCCCTACCCACACCCAAGCGGGCAGAGCTTCTGAAAGCACGGCAGGGCCCTTGGAAGGCTGGAGACCCGATTCTGCCCTTGAGATGCAAGAGGCACTTTGTTAATCTGAGCCTCAGTTTCCCTTCTCAGCCAAATGAGAATAGTGTGAATGTCCACCTCCAGGGAGTGAGAATCAAAGGGCCTGAACGTGACAGTGCTTTGTAAACTGTAGCGCCATCTGCATGTGCAGGGGACCATTGGTGCTCTGCTAAAGGGCCCTTCTCAGTCGAGCGAGCGAACGCTCACTGCAAGAGCATGTCCTTGGCAGGGGGAGAGAGATTGGCAGCAGAGCCCCAAGGATGGACGGACCCACGGCAGCCCAACTGGATTGAGGTGCGTGAGTCAGTGAGGACAGCGGGACTTGGCCCAGGAGAGTAGGTTCTGACTCCTCTGGCTAAACTCAGGTCATTATTTCCCAGTGGTTTATGGGGAGCGGGTGCCTCTTGGAGAAAATGTCATTTATTTGGATCAAGTGTGATTCCAGCAGAGAGTCCAGGACTTTCCACTTCATCTCCATACCAAGCATCGCATCCTCTTTTCACCGTTCGTGTTAAGGGTGCGGGCACGTGCGCGCGCACGCACACACACACCACACACACACATATCATGCGCACAACCACTTTAGACTTCAGTGGGGCAAAAGCTGCATCCCTAGAGGGTTCTGGGACAGGGTGGCCACATAAACAGAGTTGGCCAATCAGAAGCCTGTTGACCCTAGCAACCATCAAACCAATTAGAACCCCAGCCCTGCATCCAGCAGTGCCTTCCAAACTTCACACACACACATACTTCCTTCAGGCTGATGCGTTGCCATGGCAACAAAACCACCACACAGGGCTGGAGTAAATGGGAAAGTGTCCCTTAGCAACAAGTCTGAAATGGTCACTGGGGTGAGGACTCAGGCAACACAGGAGAGGGGAGGTCACTGAGAGGACCTCCAGGCAGGGTGCAGCGAGGGGAGAGAGCTGGTTCACCTGGGCTCACTAAGCCCATTCTTTTAGCCCTGGGCCTTGGTGTGCTTACCTGTGGAATGGGCTCCTACTTGTACTATGGTATCTGCTTGGAGCATGTAATTACTTTCCAACTCATAAATTAAGAAAAATAGATTTTCCTTTCCAAAAACCTTAAGAATTATGAGGTTTCTGGGTAAAAGAGAATTGATCCGTCCCTGGAAAGACCTAGAACCAAGCACTAAAATCCAGCTTCCAAATTCGTCATAGAGTTGGACCTCAAGTCCAGTTGGAAACATTTATTTAGTACCAACTGTATGCTCAGGCAGGTGCTGTTTTCAACTATGGCCAGGTAGACTTTCAGGGACCAATAGGAGATCTTGGCTGGGTCTATGAGAAGTATCCAGGAAGCCTGTTAGATAGCCCTGGGACAGGTGCTTGTGGAGGTGGCAGACTACCTTGGGAGATTTGGCTCACAACCAAGGAAGAAGACCAACCTCAAACCCTGCAAGCCCATCTGTATACTGGCCCCTTGTTCAGACCCCTCCCAACTCTCGCTAACTTGACAATGGCCTACCCTATCCAATTGCTTCCGATAGCTCCCAATAGTGGGCATCTTGGTCCCCAAGCTGGCCTTCACAATCTAATGAATCTGAGGAACCATCCCCCGAGAATTAAAAACACACCTGCACAACCTTTTCCATTCATTTTCAGGAGCTTGGGACCTTTTCAAGTTCATTCAGGGGCTCCCTTATCAAGGCATGACGTATGAGCTCCCTTGTGACCTGCCCCATCGACAGCTCCTCTTGATTTTGTCCCTCACGGGGTGTGCAGCCACATCAAATGTCATGTTCTTGCATGTACCCCTGCTTCACTGCCTCATTCCTTTGCACGCATTCCCACAGGATTGGAGAGTTTCATTCTCCACATCTTACCTAATAAACTCCTATTCATTTTTCGACACCCAGCCCAGGAGTCACCGTCTCCTTGACATACATGGTCCTTGGCGCTGTGTGGACGTGCTTAGTCACGTCCCCGTCTGAAGCACTTCTGATCTACGTACTTCTCCCACTGTCTGTCCTCTTTCCTGGACTATGAGCTTTCCAAGGCCAGAGGTCATACCTTCAGCCACCAACACATCAAAGGTGCTGACCAGACTCTGGAGAAACAAGATGGCAGAACCGAAACGGGCAGAGGAAGCAGAAGAGAAGGAGCAGATCGGGTGTCAGGTGCCAAGAGAAAGAGGGCACCAAGGAAAGGAGAGTGAGGAAGAGCCTGGAGGTTAAAGTTGTCAAGGTCTGAAAGGCACTGTTGAATTTGGCACCTAAGAAGCCACTGGAGGGGTGGCTTCACCTAGTGTTTCACCTGGGACTCTCCCAGTTCTAGGATTGAAAGCCCCAGACAAACGGAAATGGTCGATCACCCTAGATTGGTGACCTTTCCAAGGGCAGTTCCGGAGATAGGAGTAGGGCAGAGGCCTGAATGTGGCAGGCCAAGGGGGTGACTGGAAGGTGGGGAGGGACACAGGGTACTCTGGTGGCCCTGAGCTGTTTGTGCTGATAGGAGGAGGAGCTTGAGGACTATGCCAGCCACCAGGCTGTGTCTCCTGCCCCACTTCCCTGGAGAGAAGGCAAACAAAGCCGGAGGTCAGGAACACGGCTACACGTTTAATGACTCCTTCCTGAGGGCTGCCGGCTAGTCCTGCTACCGCAGCAGCCCGCTGTCCTCTGCTGTCCTTCAGCAAGCATCTGTGTGTGTTATCTGGGTGGAATGACCCATTCTGCTTAGGTTGCTGGAGGCTCTTTTCCACCTGTCAACTGTTAGTTTGGCATCTCACTGGTGGGCCAGGCTCTGTGGCGCATTCCTGTAATCCCAGCTACCCTGGAGGTGGAGGCCGGAGGATCACAAGTTCAAGGCCAGACTCAGCAACTTGGGAAGAACCTGTGTCGAAATTTTTGAAAAATAATAAAAAAGGGTTGGGGACATAGCTCAGTGGTGGTAGTATAGATAACCCCTGGGATCAATCCCCAGAACCACACACACACACACACCCTTTTACTTTGTATAGATTGCCCAACTATTTCCTTTCTGACCTCCTTGATCCTGCTTCTCTCTCTCTGTCTCTCACTTTCCCTTTTCTTTCCTTCAGTCCACGTTAAGTAAGTGCTATTCATTCAGTGGGCAAGACGCCAGTCACAGTTCCTGCCCTCTGGCATCTCCCAGTCTGGGATCAGGCTTCCTACATGTGGGGAGTTTTATACCCCAGAGCAGTAGGAGGGCGTCCACACAGGACTCCGGCAAGTCTACATTATTTTATTAAAGTCAATTTTACTTATTTTTTTATCTGGTTTTTGTTTTTCCAACACTTGGCTGTGTCCATGGTGCTGGGGTTTGAACCTGGATCCTCACATACACCAGGTAAGCACTCCAACTGCTGAGCCACTGCTCCAGTCCCCATATAACATTATATGCCAACACTGTGTGTGTGAGAGAGAGACAGGTATGTGGGAAACAGTGAATATGTTTCTAAAGACAGAGTCTCTAGAAATTGGCATGTTCAAGTATGATCCATCTGCTGTGTTCATGTCCTCTCTGTGTGATAGGAATAAATTATTTACCATGCTGTAGCTGCCTGGAGAATGGGAACAAGGTAAGCACTGTTCCCGTAGAGTGTGGCGAGGGTAGAAGGAAGATGTATGGAAATCACTCAGAACAGTTCATGGAACATAGAGGTAGTTAGTATTAGTCACTGTTAGCTGCAGAGAAAAAGTGCCCGTAGGACATTCTCCAAAGATTCTAAGAGCCACCATCCCATGGGTGAGGCTGACCTGTGTGATGACCCCGGTGGCTCCCTACCACAGTGCTGAAGGTGTGGTTGGGGAACCTTGAACTTCCTCTTGGCATCTCCGAGTACCTCCAGACCCTGCTCTAAACAGCCATTCAGAAGTCAAGACCATTGACCACCCCCCATGCCACTAAGCAGAGTGCTAGTGCCGGGTTGAAACCTGGTAGGAGAGAGATCAGAACTACACTCCCCGTAGTCAGTGGAGTTAGCGGGGAGGAAAGGCCTTTGCTCTTGATCTCATTAAAAACAATAGCTTCCACAGCAATTAGGCACCCGTAAATTATAGAGCCTGCTCTGTCAGCTGGCTGGCACTATCTCATTAGCCAGGGTGCCGAGAGGCACCACACACCCAACTGGGAGCCGCCTCATTGCCAAGTTCCTGCTCCATAATTAAACACAAAATCTCAACTTCTTGGAGGCACCCACCTACCACTCCTGGGAGGGACAGAGAGGCCTTGGGGAGGGTCAGAGCAGGGGAAGGGAAAGTTGAGGTGAGGCTGTGAGCTTCCAGCCCTCAGGCCCTCCAGTGGGCTTGGGAGCAGATGTTGGGAGCCTTGGGGAAAGGAAGTGAAGGGACACTTCCTAGCCAGACACCCAGAACCCAGTGAGAACAAAGGGGTCAAACAGGCTTCTAGGAGACTCAGAGGTTGGACCTCAGGAAGTGAGGTCTTAGATGGAGGGGTTGTGAGGTCCTGGCTCTAGTTCTGTCTGAGAACAGCTGGGTACCCCCACCCACTTGCCATACACACACACACACACACACACACACACACACACTCACACTCACACTCCTTTGGTTTGAAATCCAGCAAACCCTGATGGGATAGAGACTGGAGTGTTCTACGAGGAACTAGACAAGATGCCCCCAGAGGCCTTATAGTCACAACTGGAGTAAGGGGTGGCCAGCTGGTGGGTGTTCAGAACACGCTGGCCATGTAAACCAGGGTGGCAGGAGGAATCATTTCACCAACCTCTTGGAGTACGGGTGGACCCCCCTCACTGTTGGGGTTCTCTAGTGACAGGAGGTGGGGCTGGCTAAGTGGCAGGCCTTTGCCGTGTTGAGCAGGGAATGTGAAAGGACTGGGGAGGGAACAGGGACAAGGCTGGCCACGGCTGCCCTCCTCCCAAACTCCCACAGAACCCTTGGCCTCTCTTCTAAACCTATTTTGAACAAATGTTTAAAAGATGTCCTGATGAAAAGGTGCCAAGTGATTAGCCTGCTCTGGACACCCACATGTCTCCAGCCATCCGTGACCACCAGCCTGAGGCCAGAGGAGAAGCCCCAGGCTTCTCCATCCTGCCCAGTGGCTGCTGCCCAGAGTGAGGAAGGAGCAGGAGGAGAGAGGACAGAGGGCAGCCGCCTGGGGCCTGGGGAGGGGAGCACCCACCCGGGAGCCCTTCCCCAGAGTTCCCTGGTCCCCCTGGCCTGAGCTGCCTGGGCCTGGTTCATGCAGTGCTCCATGCTGCAGCTCTGGATCCTGATGGGAAAGGACAGAGCCACAGAGAAAATCAACCAGCGTAAGGAAGAAGGTGCACTTACTGGGGACAGACATGGGGGACCCAGAGGCTGGAGAAACCTCCAGAGGGCATGCTAGAGAATGTGGATGCTGCTTGGCATATATTTGCATGGCATTTCATATTAAAACTAAGCCACTGGATTGGTGGCCTGCATCCAGCTGTGCCCAGGGACCTGACTCTGCTGACAGGCAGGAAGCTGCACAGAATCTCCCCCAGCTCTGGCCCTCCCTGGTGGGTGCTCTGACTCTGATTGGCCCCAGGCCAACATGAGGTTTTTAGACCCTCCCCCCTCAATATGGGGAAGAAGAGATGAGGGCAGCCATGTGGTGGTGACTCATGGTGTTATCCTCTGAGGTTAGCACAGCCCAGAGAAATGCCTGGGCAGGCTGTGGTCCTCTCACCTCTTACTCCCAGCCTGACTCAAGCACTTGCCCGTCATGGAGGGAAAGCAACTGTCCCACCCCCACTTCAGTCTGGAGGAACCAAGCCTCCAGCCAGTAGCCCCCTGGGGCCAGCAGGGAGTCCTTTGCCACCATACCAAGAGAACCCAGCCCTGGGGATCACTGCTCCCTGGAGTCGCAGCTAATTTCCATAATTTCCTCCTAGACCAGCTTCCCCTTTTCCTGCAGCCTGGGAGCAACCTGGGCCCCAGAGCATCCAGGTGTGACTCAAGGGATGGGAGTGGGGCCTGACAGAATGGGGAGGGGACAGCAGGGGTCAAAAACTGAAAGCAGTCTGGACAGGTGCAGGGTGGGGGCACTTTAAGAGAATTGAGGAAGGGGCTGGAGTGATGGCTCAGTGGATAAGGCACTGGCATGTTTGAGGACCCGGGTTAAACCCAGCACCACATATACAGCTAAGTGTTGGAGAAACGAAGGCCAGACGAAGTAAATAAATTGATTCTCTCTTTCTCTGTCTTACTCTCTCCCTCTTTCTAAAACAAACAAACAAACAAAAAACGTACTGAGGAAGAGGCTGGGGGTTATCCTCACAATCCCTTTTCCTTGGGGATGAACCCTGTGACCAGAACAACACGGGTTAGCAGGGCCTCCCAGGAAGGCAACCTCACTGCCTGACAAGGCAGATACCAGGCTGTTAGCTCGGACACACCTGAGTGATCAGCTAGGTCCAGGTATCCTACACCCGAATGAACAGGCCTGTCCAACCAAAACACACACGGACGTGTCGGTTACTACCAGGAGAAAACGCCCTGGTGGCTAGGCAGTGGTGGCCAGTCCAGCTGAGTGACGAGGCGTGACCAGATACAATACCTGAATATACCAAGCTGTCCTAAATCAGACCAGTGTGCCAAGCAGCCTGGCAAGACCCTTTCCAGGGCGCCAGCCACTCCAGGTGCCTGGCCCAGCCTCACAAGTGGGTGGTACCTGGCAGAGCCTCATGTAGCCACCAGCAAGAACGGATCTGTGACCTGGGATCTGTGCTTCCCTGGGGCCAACTGTTTGCCCCAGGCAGCTCGCCCACAGGGCCCAGGGCAATGATAGCTTACAGCATGTCTGCTTTCCCAGGATTCCAGCCACTCACAAGCCCGCAGACCAAGACTGACTTTGCTCTTAATTAAAACAGCTGGCGACAGAAGCTGATCCAATATTTGCTCCTGGAGAGAGGGCAAGGGGCAAGCGTCGCCCCAGACAGCCTAAGGTACAGCTGGTTGAGTGCTGGGGGAAGAGAAGGGAGAACTGATTCACTTTTCTGGGGACCAAGGTTGTTTTTCTCCCAGACCTCATATCCCTCTCCACCACCTTTCCACCTGCCTCTTCTTCCTGGAGGAGGGACTGGAAAGGAACTTTGTTCCCAGGGAACTATCCCTAAGAAGGGTGAAAACCGAGCAGATGAGGGAGCTCAGCAGAGTCCTCAGAAACCCACAGCACCCCCTTGAGATAAGAGGGTGGCTGGTCCTGCCCAGGTACCCCCATGGCAGGCTTCCAGGGAAGGGGGCTCCCTGCAGGAACAGGTTGGCCTGCTTTACCTGAAAGGCGGTGGGAGGAGGAAAGAGGGGGCCTTGGGAGAGCCCCTCCCTGAGGAAGGGAAGCAGGCGCTCTGCTGCCCCCTTCCCCACCCGCCCCTGGAAGGAGTCAGGCCCAGGAGACTCTGAGAATCTGGAAATTTCCCCACATTTGGCATCTTCATTTACGTCTCCCTGATCCAATGAGCAATAAGCCTCAAAACCCGTGGATGCTGCCCGGTTCTTTAAGGGAGAAGCACTCAGGGGTCCCTTGCCAGCCGTGCCTGCAGGAGAAGCTGTCTAGAGACGGAGTGAACTGGGGCGGGCAGCAGGTGGACAGTCGGGCTTGCTGCAGACAGAGCAGGTGACAGTGGAGAGGCACAGCCCTTCCTGAGGAGAATGGACTTTACTGGGCACTGATGACATGCCAGGCATTGTATATACAGATCCCAGTTGGTCCTCGGGGTGACAAGAAGCAGGTCTTGTCATTTCAGTTTACAGAACAGGAAACTGAGGCAGGTGTGTCTGCCTGAGCATATCAGCCTTTCATCACACTCCCAGGCTGAAGCTCTGCAGCCCCTCCAGATGCCTGCCACCCAGCACAGGCGGGTCCACCTTCTGCCTCACCTCAGTCTGCCCATCCTCAAATGCCAGGCTTCCTGGCAGCCCAGCCCAACACTTGAGGCTCTGCAGATCAGCGGCAGCACCTCCCCGAGGGAAGACAAATCTCCAGCCTAGGAAGAGTCCGGTCCAGACGCCTCTCACTACCATATGCAACCCTGCGCCAGGGCTTAACCTCTCTCTAAAGTCCTTTCATACATAAAGAGAAACTGATCATGTGATCATGGGCTGGGGTGTAACTAAGGGTAGAGCACTTGCCTAGCATGCACGAGGCCCTGGGTTCCATCCCCTGTGGCACGCACAGAAAAAGAGAACTTGAGCATGCCTGCTTCCTAGGGCTGCTTGACAGTAAATGAGATAATACACATCAAAGTCTAACGCATCGTAGGTGCCTAACAACTGATAGTTCTCGGTGGGCTGGCTTCAGGGACATGCCATTGGGCAGTTGACAGGGCCCAGTGCTCAGAAGGCATGCTTGGCTGAAAACACTGTGGCTGCCTCCTTGAAATTCTTCATACTATTTTTTTTTAAAGAGAAAGAAGGACAGTGAGACAGAAAGAGAGAATCAATTTTATTTAGTTTTCCATACGGCTTTCATTGCTCCGACACTTGGATGTATACATGGTGCTGGGGTTCAAACCCGCGTCCTTGCACATGCCAGACAAGTGCTGAAACCACTGAGCCACTGCTCCAGTGCTCTTCATCCTTTTGAAAGAGCAGCTCTGCATTTTCATTCTCAAAAATTATCTAGCCAAGGGGCTGGAGCACAGGTTCAGCTGTGAACGGTGCCTGCCTGGCATGCACAAGGACATGTGTTCAAACCCCAGCACCACATACGCAACAAAGGGTAGGAGCTATGAAAGCCACGTGAAAAACTAAATAAAATTGATTCTCCCTTTCTCTCTCTCTCACTGTCCCTCTCTGTCATAAAAAAGAAAGAAAGAAATTCTACCCAACCCGGGGAACAGTGGTGCACATTTCTAATCCCAGTGACTTAGGAGTCTGAGGCAGGAGGATTGCAAGTTCAAAGCCAGCATCAGCAATATAGCAAGGCCCTGTCTCAAACAAACAAAAAACCAAAAACAACAAAATGCTGCGATGTGGCTCAGCGTTCAGGTCCCTGGATTCAATCCCTGAAAAAATTATCTAGCCACTCGATTCAGGTTCCATTCCCTGAATCCAGAAAGGATTAACGGTGCCCCCTACTCAGAAACAGGCCGCCATTTCATCCTTTGGGATTTCCCAGGCCCAGGAAATGCTGGTCTGCTGCTCATCTTCCAAGCCTCTCCCTGTGGTTTACAAGAAATCAGAGAGCCAGACAGGATGGTGTCTGTCCTTCAGCTTCTGGCACTTCCAAGGTCGTGGCCACAGTTCCTTCTGAGCCCTGCTCTTTCCAGGAGAGGGACTTTTAGGGGAGGATCTTTTCTTTTTTAAGAGAGAGAGAGGGACAATGAGAGACAAAGAGAGAATCAATTTTATTTAGTTTTTCATCTAGTCTTCGTTGCTCCAACACGTTGTAGTATATGTGGTGCTGGGGTTTGAACCCATGTCCTTGCGCATGCCAAGTGCCCTAACTGCTGAGCCACTGCTCCAGCCCCTTGGGGTTGGATCTTGAGCCCTGGTTTCCTGGCAATCAAACATGGTCTTCCCCATGTCACCAGCCCAATTAGATACCAAATGCCTCTCAAAGGTTGGGAGCCTCTAGTTCCCAGACACTCGCTTCTTCACTGGGACCAGCAGTGTGGTATGGCAGCCTCCCTGTCCACTGGGTGGGGGCTGCAGGCCGGACGACAGAGGCTGAGCTCTGAGCAGCCGGGTCAGGAATGAGCACCAGGCAGGTGCTCCCAGAGCTGGGGCTAAGCCCACCTTCTCCCTCCAGCTCAGACTGCTCAGAAGTGCCTGACCTCCAGTGTCTGCCCCTTAGTTTTTTTTAGACTCCCGTCCCCAGGGGCCCAGGCAGTTGCTAAATTGGAAGTCTAGGCCCTCCTATTGACCCTGAGAAGTAGCACCCCAGAGGAAATGGAAACTGAGGGCTTAAGGGCCTGTCTGTCCCCCCTCCCCCATTTAACCATTTCAAGAACTAGGAGCCTAGGCAGGCATGGTGGCATACACCTGTAATCCCAGCAACTCGGGAGGCTGAGGCAGGAGGATTGCAAGTTCAAACCCAGCCTCAGCAGCTTAGCAAGGCCCTGAGGAACTTAGAGAGTCCGTGTCTCAAAATAAAATATAAGAAGGGCTGGGGATGTGGCTTAGTGGTAAGGCATACCTGGGTTCAATCCCTGGTACCTCCCCCCACATAAAGGACCTAGGAGTCTTTTACAGGGATAGTGAAGTGGGGCAGGGCTGAGGGAGGAGACATGGGGAAGAAGAGCCTGGGTTCCAGAGATAGGACTTGCAAAGAAGAGTCACATGTCAACTCAAAGATCATGAAATACCAGAAATAGAGCTTGGAGAAACCAAGGTCACAGGGGGAAAGTAAGTCACCCAAAGTCACAGATCTAGGACTAGAACCTGGATCAACTAATGCCCAGTCCAGGGGTCTCCCTACTTCAACTTTGGACTTTAGGATCATAGACAAATGTGGCGAAGGGAGAAGAAACCGTCTCTTCTCCCTGCTGCCTACACACACACACACACACACACACATCTACTTTAGCTCTAATCATCACTGGAGACAGAAGAAAGGGAGGCACTAGACCCTTACGGATCAGGTAAAGAGGACATCTCTGAGCCCACCACTCCACTGGCATGACCTCTGAAATTTGGGGCACCTGGAGTGGCATGACGGTGGGCTTCTTCCAGGACTCTTCTTCTCCCTGTCGCTGACATTGCTGCTTTCTTTCTGAGTCCCAGGCTCAGGTCTTATGGCCACTTCCTGGGAAGGAGGGAACTGGGGGATTTTCCATTCAGGGAAGATCTTAAAGATAATATTAACTGCTAATATTTCTAAGCACCGTCTACGTGCCAAGCACTGTTCTAAGAACTTTTTACACATTCTTGTCTAATGCACAACCTTGCACATACAGATACTATCATTGTCCCTGTTTTATGGTTGAAGAGACAAAAACACAGACAGGGTAAGTAATATGTCCAAGGTCACACAGCTAGGAAACAGCAGAACTGAGATTTGAACCTAGGCAGCCTGGGAGTGTGTACCCCATGCTCCTCCGCCTCTGCTCAGATGAGTGCTATCTTTCCGGCTCCTACTTCAGTGCTCTTGCCTTTATAGCATCTGGCTGAGCCTCATCCAGTGAGTCTTCAGTTGGAAAAACGACATGTACCACCTCCTGATTCAGGTTCTCTTCAGTCCCCATGGCCCAACCAGGAGGAAAACCTTGGGAGACCAGCTTCTGTCTTTAGCAGCCCTTGATGGCCTATGCTGCCACCTCCTGGCCACAGAGAGTTAAGACTGGACCTGTGAGTGTTTTTCAGGGTTCTTCCCTTTTCTTCTGGGTGACGTCATCTTCACAGTGGCTCTGGTTGTTGTCAGCTTCTAAATCTTTCTTCTGAGATCCAGGTCTGTGTATTCCAATGCAAATGTCTAATCCTTCAGCATCCCACGAGCTCCTTAAAGTGGCATGGCTCCAAAGTGCAGAGCAGGAACCAGGTCTCCTGGATACTTACCGGGTCCTCATGTCACAGTGCCACACAGCTTTACCAATAATGCAGCATTCGCAAGGGCACAGTGAGGGCCCTGAGAGGAAGAAGATTAAGATCACATGGTGGCAGGAGGCAGAGGCAGGATTTAGACCCAAATCAGAGTGGTGGCGAAACGAATTGCTTTCTGTAGCATGCTGTCACTCCTAGGGGTTTGGAGAAGGGAAATAAATGGCTTCCAGAACAAGCAGGTATGGAAGCGCGGTACAAGCTGAAGGACCCTAGAGCCAACGGTCAAAGGTTGGTGGCCAAGAAGCTGCAGGAAATGGTGCGCTGAGACTCCTCACACCAGATTCCCTGGATGAATGGGTCCCATGGAAGAGGAGTCAGAGGGTGGAGGTCAGGGGCATGGGTTCCAGCATCACCGAGGGGATGAAGAAATGGAACAAGGGAAGGGACAAAGTTCTGGGAAGAACCACCGGGGTGGGGGGAGCCTGGTGTATTGCAGGGGACGAGGGAGAAGGAGAGATGGGAGAAGTCCAAGCACGAGTGCTTTAGACACTGCTACATCTTAGAGTAGGGGCCAGGAAATGCCGTCTGCACCTGCTTTTCTACCACCTGAGAGCTAAGAACATTTTTTCTCTTCTGTATTTCCTTCCTTCCTTTATTTTGCTGGGACTTGGACCCAGGGTCTATAGCAAGCATGAAAGATTTAAGATTTTTCTTTCCTCCTCCTCCTCCTCCTCCTCCTCCTCCTCCTCCTCCTCTTCCTCCTCCTCCTCCTTTTCCTTCTTCATTTTTGCAGTACTGGGGATTGAACCCAGGGGCACCCCAGCCCTTTTAATTTTTAATTTTGAGACATGGTCTTGCTAAGTAGCTTAGGACTTCACTAAACTGCTAAGGCTGGCTTCAAATTTGCAATCATCCTGCCTCAGCCTCCCAAGTTGTTAGGATTACAGACATGTGCCACCATGCCCAGCCAGACTGCCCTGATTTTGCCATGATAAAACTTTCCCTGAAGAACGAACCTCCTTCTTCCCAGCCTCTGGCTCCGCAGAATTCCTGCTCCACTTAGGAAGTGTAAGCGATCCATCCCTCTAAGCCGCAGGATCTCCATCTGTACAATGGGCTTAATAACATGGAACGTTTACTGGGAATTCCAGAAGACAACCAAGTTCCTGGTGTAGCTGGTGCGCAGGGGCTGTTGCCATCCTTAGATCTTGCCTTTTAGGTGGGCAGCTCAGAGGCGGAAGTGGGTGCACCTCCTGCCTCTGCCCACTAGAGGGCAGGCGGGCCCTGCTGGATGCCTGGAGGTGTCAGATGGAGCTGATCTGCAGGTTGCCCTGCCTTGCCAGAGATGCCCTCCCCTGCTGTTTACAACTGTGGCCTTTGATCAGCTCCTCTTCTCCCCACAGCCTGCTGAGGGCCAGACTGGTGCAGAGCTACCACAGGGACACTTTCTCCCTCTCCCAGGGGCAGGACAGACCAGCCAGGTCACTTGGTAAACATTCCTTGGTCTCTTTGCACGGTTTTGTGAAGTTCTTTCTTGCACAGTACCTTGCACGGTCCTCTGATGACCCTGGTATGCAGGCAGAGCAGGTGGCATGATATCCTCTAATCTCAGTATTCCTGCTGCAGCCCTCGTCACTGGTAAAACACCAACCCACATCTTCTATACCACCTGGCAGGTGCTTCCACACAGTCTCCTGAGAATCCACTCGCCGGGAGTATTTGGGCACGGTGACTATTTCTTTCAAGGACTTTGGGTGCATTTGGGAATAAGAAGGCAGAGATGTGAATTCACAGATGAGAATCTAGGTAGTGGACTCAGGGTCAGGCAGTGACACAGGTTGGGGGCTGAAGCAGTCAGGGAAGGCTGCCAGGAGGACAGAGACCTGGGAACAGGTGACAGACAAACAGAGGCATGTAACACACAGCAAAGCGGAGGAGCCCATAGAGTTAGAAGAGGCTGATTTGCAAAGAGCCATGAACAACGTTAGGTGGAAGCAGGTGGAATCGGTCATGTGGGCAACAGGGAAACACTGAAGGTTTTTGAAGGGGTGGGGGGTGACACAGTAGTGTTTCAGGAAGGCTGATGAGAAAGTGAGGCAGGGAATGGGTGTTGGGAAGGAAGCTGGTGAGGATGTTTCTGTGGTTCAGGCTTCAGGTGCCTGGAGGCATAATGAAGAGAGCACAGGACTGGGAAGAACCACCAGGGTTGGATGTGTTGCAGTGGGTGAAGGAGAAGGACCAGCCCAAGATGGGAACACCTGGGGGCTGGAGCTGTGGCTCAGCGCTTGCCTGGCATGCGCAAGCACGCGGGTTCAAACCCCAGCACCACGTACACAACAAAGTGTCTGAACAACAAAAGCCACAGTTGATTCTGTCTCTCTCTCTGTCCCTCTCTCTCTGTCCCTCTCTCTTAAAAAAAAAAAAGATGGGAATACCTGGAGAGAGTCAAGCAGTGTGAGTGTGTGTGTGTGTGTGTGTGTGTGTGAGTGTGTGTGTGTGTGTGTGTGTGTGTGTCTGGATAGGAAGACTTGTTCTTTTTATACAAGAGTGAATTTGAGGGCATCAAGTACAGGGCAGGAACCAGGCACAGTGGCAAATGCTCATGATGCCAGAGACTGAGGAGGCTGAGGCAGGAGATTGCAAGTTCAAGGTTGGCCTGGGCAATTTAGTGAGACCCTGTCTCAAAATTAAATTAAAAAAAAATAGAAAGGTCTGGGTATGTGGCTAAATGGTAGAGCGAGCATCCCTGAGTTTAACCCCCAGAAAATAAGTTAATTTATAAAATAAATTAAAATAAAATAAAGTGCAGGGCAGGGTGTTGGAGGAGCCAGGGCTTAAGACATAGATGAGGAGGGAATCAGCCACATGATCCCCTGAGAGGGAAGATGGACACCTGCTGCCCTGGTGCAGAGAAAGAAGCAGGAAGAAGGACCAGAGGTAGCAGGTCCCCCAGGAAGTGGGTGTGGGGTCCACCCAAGTCCTGTTCCCCATCCCAGCAGCTCCTATTTCCACTGGGAACTTCCAGCAGCTCCTGGGACTGGAAGCTTCACAGGCTCCCAACTCCCATGACGACCCCTAGCAACCATGCTGTGTCCTTGGGGGTATTTCTCTGGCGTCCTGCCAGTCGGAGAATGATAGGACTTTTGATGGACAGACTGGGACAAGGAAGCTCTTTCCGTCAAAACAGAGGTGGGGGTGCCAAGGGCAGCTCAGTCCCACGGGACCTCCGAGGAGCCTGGCTGGAGGATGCCCACCTGCGGAAGGCAGGGCACAGGGAGAGACCAGGCCCTTGGTGACACCCCTGAGTTGCCAGTTGCTCCATCCTCCAGACCCAAGCCACTTTTTTTTTTTTTTAAAGAGAGATGGACAGTAAGAGAGAAAGAAAGAATCTGGTTTTTAAATTTAGTTTTTCATGTGGCTTTCGTTACTCCAACATTTCGTTGTGTTTGTAGTGCTGGGGTTCAAACCCACACCCTTTGGCATGCCAGGCAAGCGCCGTAACTGTTGAGCCACCGCTCCAGCCCCCACCGGAGCCACCTGCGAAGGGACAAGTGTCCTTTACTGTTGAAGCGAGTCAGTTAGTTTTCCCTTCTCACACCTGGGGAGCAGAACCTGGAGAAGCTGACTGTTGGTCCCCCGGGGAAAACATGTCCACACGGAGGGAAGGTGAATTGTGAGGGATGCTGAGAGTGTCAGGAAGAACTGTTCTGCAGTCCCCAAACTGTGACCTGTGGGTCAGAGTGGCTTCCAGAATCAGGAAGACCCTATCCCTGGAGGGGGAGAGGAGCTGCTCCTTAGGGAGCTATCCCTGGGGATCTTCCTTGTCCACATAGTACCCCCAGTCTCCATTCATTTCCTTT
The DNA here is from genome assembly GCA_004027875.1 of Aplodontia rufa. Taxonomy (NCBI): domain Eukaryota; kingdom Metazoa; phylum Chordata; class Mammalia; order Rodentia; family Aplodontiidae; genus Aplodontia; species Aplodontia rufa. The sequence continues at coordinate 18,814 of PVKS010031141.1, forward strand.
CTAGAAAACTCTGGAGGCTTAATGGCCACCTGCCTCTCCCCATGCCAAACCCCACTCACCTAACTTCTACCTCAGAGGAAAATAACTCATATTATAAAACTCTAAGGCAAAAAGAGACCACATTCTTCCTTTCCATCTCAACACGGACAGTTCATCCTAGTGTCTAACTCTATTCCCTTCAGCTGAAATCAGCCCTCCACCCTCCCACTGACCTGCTCTAGTTGGGGGTCCTGTAGGTGTCTGAAGGTGTCCTGGGGGAAGGGGAAGCAGGCCAGTAGGAGTGATTGCAGAGGCTGGCAGGCGCCCAGCCCCAAACATGGCCCCGCAGGCTGCGACAAGGGCCAGGCCCTTCCTGAGCGGATTACCACTGTGGTCTAAGTGACTGGAGCTATTGCGGCAAGAGGCTTGAGGAAGCACAGAGGCCCAGCCCTGGCATGTCCCGGCACACAGACGGAAACAAGCAGAATTAGCTCCCTTGCTAAGCCGCTCTGTTGTCCCTTGTTGCTCAAAAATCCAAGTGCTGCCCTGGCAGGACTGAACTCTGCCGCCCTGTGGGCACCCCCTTTCCGGGTGGAGGAGGCTGCCTTTCAGGAGGCTGAGAGGCCAGGGTCACGGGCCAAAGGGTACAGCTGGAAGGCTGTGTCCTTCAGGCTGATAGACAGAGGAGACCCACACAGCTGAGGAAATTGCCCAGGGGCGCATGCAGGTGGCCACAAGGCCCTGTCTGTCCCCTGCGCTCCCTGCCACGCGCCCCTCCCTCCCACTCCACACTCGCTTCTTCCCCTCCCCCACCACAGACATGGGCACTGCCCGCGAGGGTGAACCTGCAATTCCTGGGTACAGGTTGGCACGGGGTCTTCCTCGCTTTGGAGCTGCTTCACTAAATCGGGAGGAATCATGGGCCAGGGTCACGTCATCACATGGAGGGAGCTCATGTCCCCCAGCTGCCAGGGGAAAACAGAGTGGAAAAGTCCCTCTTAGCATCTGAAGAGCTTAGGGATGGACGGCAAACAGGGGAGGACCTGCCATGCCCCTGTCCATGGGAGGTCAACTGCCTGCCGCGGCCGCAGGGAAGGGCCCTGGCGCCTGGCGCCTGGCACTGGGGAACTGCAGGGCTTCTGGAATCCAGAGCGAGCAGGGGCTTTCCAGAAAGCTGGCAGCGCTGGGGTGGGGAAGACAAGGCTGGGGAGGCCCAGGTGGGTGGGAGGCCAGGAACATGAGAGGCAGGGCCGAACACCTCCACCTGGGTGTCCCACAAGCACCTCCCAAGCTCAAGTCCCAACCTGAGCGGACTCAGTCACTCCTCACCTTTCTTATGGGTGAGGAGCCCCAAGCACCCTGCCAGGAATTGGGGAAGCTCCCCTTCCCACCGCCCTCTTCCCAGCTCCACACATCCCGCCAGGTACCACACTTTGCCAACTTGACCTTCTCAGCTCAACTCAGACCCACCCCCTGCCCTCCCGCCAGCTCCCTTGGCACTCTTCTCACCTGGGCACCGCAATGGCTTCCTAGCAGCCCTCCCGCCTCGCCCCTACAACCCATCCTCCTCTCCTCCAGGCTCAACCCCTTTGCTCGGGTCTCCTTGTCCCCGTCATATTAAGCTTCTTCACATGGCCAAAAGCATATCTGTGGGTTTGACTTCTGCTTGCTAAGGCAGTGCAGTAGTGGGGGAAGCATAGATGCTGGAGTCAGACTTCCTGGGTTCAAATCCTGCCTGCTCACATCCACGGTGCAACTGAGGGCAAGTGGCCAAACCTCTCTGAGCTGTCTCATCTTCTCATCTATGGAATCAGAACTTCAGCGGTATCGACCTCATGGCCTCATTGTGAGGATCAGATGAGTTTTTCTTTGTAAAAGCTATCAGAATGGGATCTGTTCTTACCTGCACCTCCAGCTCCCTCTCCTTCCCCTGCCGGCCTCCACAGCTGCTGCCGTGGGTATACGCTTCTTTGATTGTCTCCCTGCAAGTGGTGTGGTTTCTTACCTCGTTGTGGCCCTTGGAAGAGGAGGCTTCCTGTGACCTGCTCTGGTGCCCGCTGATGTCCCCAACCACAGTGCTCACTCCCTAGCTTGAGCTGCCTTGTTTCTCCTCTGCCTTCCCAGGTAGACAGAGGCTCTCAGAGGGCAGGCCTGGGTCCCTAATGCCCAGGACTCTGCTGGTGTCCAGGAGGTTGTCACTAAGCCGGCGTTCAGGGAGTGCGTGGAATGTGAGGTTTGGTAGGGTTGCTTGGGTAGGAGGGTTTCGTAGGAGTCACCATGGTCCCGGGGGTACTTGTTAACATTCGTGCCCCTCTGCTAGGCCCCCTGCATGCTCCACCACCGTGGGCATTGAGGAGGCAGCAATGGGCCAGACCAGCAAGGGGACTACAGCCTGCTAGGGCTGCTGGAGGCACCAAGAGAGGGAGGAGGAAAGGGGATGGGAAGTGGGACCTGGTGTGATAAGGACTTTCCCTGGGCCTCCAAAGGACCTGTCCCCATGTAACCTACCAACATTCCCTGAGAGCGAGGATCAGGTTCCACGCTTCCGCTGGGACACCAGCCACGTCCACTCTGCTCCCACGTGACTCAGGGCTCTGACTGGCCTGCCCATTGATCCTCACCCACCCCTCTGTTCAACCAAAACCTTCACGGAGTTATTGTCTTCCGTGCCAGGTACACTCGTGCTGCGGTGGATGTGACCTTGGATGAAGCCCACGTGCCCTGTTCCCGGGGAGGAGGCTTGTGAGATGGACACGCAACGCAGCCATGAAGTGCACTGGGTCAAGATCAAGGAAGGAGCACCTGGGGACGGGCCTCGTTGGGACCCCCAGGACTGCCCTCTGCTCCTGTGGGGACACCAATGCCACCCACACAGAGGGGGTTTTTTTTGGTCTTGGATTCTTGGTCCCATGCCCCCCTCCCTCCCTGGTCTCCCACCCAAGGGCCCCATGTTGCTGCCCTCCAGCACCTGCAAGGGCTGTGAGCCATTTAGGACTTAAATCTGGTGAGTTCCAAGGCCTTGAAAACATCTTCTGTGCAGACCTGTCAGTTCAAGGTGTTTGGCAAGAGAGGTCACCTTCCCAGCCATCCCCCAGGACCCTCCAGTGGCTGGAATGACCTGTCTCTGCCCCTCTTTCTCCTTTTTTCATCCAGAAGCAATCACACATGGTTAAAAAGCTTGGCTCTGAGAATGGACATCCTGGGTTTGAATCCTACCTCAACCCTTTTCTAGCTGAGTGACCTTGGACAAGTCACCTAACCTCTCTGAGCCTCAGCTTCTGTGTTTGTAAGAATGTCCACCCGATTCTATGACTTAATGCCCATTAAGTGGGTGCTTGCCACTGTGACAGTGCCCTGCATTTTATGAGCTGTCCTTGTGTTTACCACATCATGGTCCATGTTACTTTTCTTCCCTTCCCAAGGTCTTTGAGAGCAGGAACTCTGACTTCCTTGTTTGTCTTGGTATCCCTGGGGCCTGGCACAGTGCCTGGCTCAGAGCAGGAAGGCCAAAATTATTTGTTGAGTGACAACTGACTAAAGGGTCAGCGTGAGCCCTGAGCTGGGCTGGGGCAGAGAGCCAGTGCTGCCCAGAGGTGGGCAGGGTCCTCCGGGCCGGGGTCTGAGGGAAGATGGCAGGGTCACAGGAGGTTGGTTGGGGGATACCTGTCCTGGTGGTGAGCTTCTTTTCCTTTGCGTAGACCCCAGGGAACAGTGACCATCTGGTGGGGAAGGGAAGGACAGCCACGTCCTCCAAGTCAGGTGCCCAGGGAGGTAGAGCCTGGAGCCAGCCTGGAGGATTTACGCTTCCGCCACTGAGCTCCTGGACCGGGGACAGCCAGAGCAGGAGCCCACATGGCCCTGCAGGGAGGGTGGGGCAGCTCGCTGGCCAGGGCGGGAGCAGAGGGCACCTCAGAACTCTGGGGTTCGAGGGAAGAGGGTGGTCCTCAGGGTTACCAAAATGAAGGGGGAGGATGGGGTCCCTTGTGGGACAGGTCACAGAGTGTCAGCAGCAGAGCCCAGCCCATGCCCTCAGCGTGGTGTGAGAAAGCAAGCTGGGTGCAGAAGGGACCCGTGCAGCATCCACGCAGCCCAGGGCTCACATGCCGGCCCCCACTGTGCTTCCTGTTCAGTGTGCAGCCTCCCAGAACACCGAGTGGAGCTACTGGGTCTTAGCCCTGAAGCTCAGCAGAGCCCTGGATGAATGTGGAGAGGGGACAGGGACCTGAGGTCTCACTCAGCTGGTAAACTCAATTAAGCAAACTCTAATGGAGATCAAGTTCTAAGTCATAAGAAATGGTTTTCGCGGCTGGAGCGGTGGCTTGGTGGTTATGGCGCTTGCCTGGCACGCACAGGTACACGGGTTCAAACCCCAGCAAACCATGTACACAACTAAGTGTCAGAGCAACGAAAGCCATGTGAAAAACTCAATAAAAATTGATTCTCTCTCTCTCTCTCTCTCTCACTGTCCTTCTCTCTTAAAAAGAGAGAGAGAGAGAGAGAGAGAGAAGGACTGAGAAAGAGAGAATAAAAAAAAAAGAAAAAAAGAAATGGTTTTCTTGCTGGGCACCATTGCACACACCAGTAATCCCAGGGACTCAGGAGACTGAGGCAGGAGGACTGCAAATTCGAGGTCCACGTTGGTGACTAAGGGAGACCCTGTCTCAAAATTAAAAAAAATAAAAAGGGCCGGGGATGGAACTCAGTGGTGGAGCAGGCCTGGGCCTCTTGAGTACCGCACAAAAGAAAAAAAAAAAGATGTGGTTTTCTTGGCGTTGGGATGTATCTCAGTGATAAAGTGCTTGCCTGGCACACGGGTGGGATGCCCTGGGCTCTATTCCCATAACTGCAGAAGGGGAAAAGAACAAAGAAAGAAATTGTTTTCTTCTTAATGGACCCCC
>PVKS010031142.1:0-23713 GCA_004027875.1 Aplodontia rufa
GACAATGAGAAAGTTGGTCTATTAGCATGTGTTAAATCCAGATAAGATGTAATGCTTTATAACCTAATACTTTTTTTAGAAATATAGTGGGAAGGGGAAGGGTAGGATAAGGGAGGGTAATTGGGGGGGCACTCCTGGGGGTAATTGCAATATCCAGAATATATACACATTTTATATTATTTTGTTAAAATCTTGTAAGGTTGTTCAAAAATAAAAAATAAAAAAAATCAATAAAAAAAATAAAATAAAATGATTGGGATTAATATGCACTGTAAAGGAAAAAAAACAGAAAACATGAAAGAACAGATGGATCAGGAAAACAGAAGAGAAGACTCTAAGAAAGAAAAAAAATTGTACAAATAAAAAACCACTCAAACAGAAATGAAGAATGCTTACGACAAACTCATCAACAAGACTGGAGGTGGCCGAAGAAAAAGATCAGTGAGCCTGAAGATAAGTCAAAAGCAACTCCCCAAACTAAAATGCAAAGAGAGAAGGGATTCTTAAGAAGAACGAGAGTAAGAGAAGAGAACGTACAAGCACCATGGGATGATTTTACAATTATATACACACGATTGGAATACCAGAAGAAGAGAAGAGAAAGAATGGAGCAGAAGAAACCATTGAAGTAGCTATGGCTGAGAACTTTCTGAAATTAATGACATAAAATAGATCCAGACATCTCAAAGAACATCAAGCAGGAAGTGCAAGATCAAGACATAAACAAAAGCAAAAACATCCCACAATTCTGCATATCATATTCAAACTGCAGAAAACCAAACTCAAAGAGAAAACTTTGAAAGAAGATGTGGGACAGGGAACATGCACCTTAAAGAGGAACCAGGATAAGGATTCCAGCCAGATATTCACTGTGACTATCTAGCATGGTTACTAGAGTTGATAACAGTATATTACACTTTGAAAATCACTAAGAAAGTAGATACTAAGTGTTCTCATCACAACCAAAGGTAAGTATGTGAGGGAATGCTTAAGTCAATTACTTCAGTTGAGCTACTCCACAATTATATATATTTCTAAACATCATGGTACATAATATATATGTGTGTGTATATATATATATATATACATATATATGTATGTATTGCAGTTTACCCTCCTTTCATAGTAAACCTCTTCCCATGACACCATTTAAACTGGGAAACGCAAATAGTACATATTTCTATTTGTATAGATTATATATATATACATACATACTACAAATATATATTATATGTATTTCCTAATTTAAATTAAATTAAAAAATAACTATAGCATAATTCTGATCAGAATCACGCAAGCAAAAAGAGAGTTGAATGAAGTGTTTAAAATGCTGAAAGATAACAAAACAAAAACCCACAGTTCTAAATCCAGAAAAATTATTATTCAACATTAGAGGATAAACAAAGACTTTTTCAGACCAAAAAAAAAAAAGGAAAAAAAGGTATGTGGGGGGAAGAAGGAATTTGTTACCAGCAGACTTGCCCTGTAAGAAATATTTTTAAAAAAGGTTTTTAGGGGGAAGGAAAATAATACAGGTCAAAAGTTCAGATTTACATAAAGAAAGGAAGAACTTGGAGCAGGAGTAAATATGGTAATATACATATATTTTTTTTTCTTTTAAGAAAGAGGGGACAGTGAGAGAGAGGTAGAGAGGTAATTTTTATTTTTATTTAGTGTTTCCTGAGACCTTCATTCCTTGGACATTTCACTGTGTGCGTGGCGCGGGGTTTGAACTCGAGTCCTCACGCGTGCTGGGCAAGCACATCAACTGCCAAGCCACCGCTCTCACTCCTCATTTTCTTCTTCTCAACTGATCTAAAAGAAGCGTGTTCCCCACTTTGTTGCCAGATGGGCTCCTGTGCCGCCCCTCCTGACACCTCTGCTTTATTTTCCTTCAACTAACTGAGCAACGTATTATGCGTGTGTCTTGTTTAAATCAACGGTTTTTGCTGCCGTGACCAAAAGATCTGACGAGAACAATTTTAGAGGAAGAGTTTATTTGGGGCTCATGGTTTTGGAGTCTTAGTTCATGGGTGTCCGCCTACATCGCTCTGAACCTGAGGGGAGGCTGGTGGAAGGGTGTGAGTGGGAAAGCAGCCCAGGACTTGACATTCAGGAGGCAGAGAGAGAGCCCCACCACAGACAAAATATATACCCCAAAGGCCACCCAGAGTCTACCCAGTGACTACCCAGTGGCCCTCCTCCTCCCGCCACACCCTACCTGCCCCCAGTCCCCACCCAGTTAATCCATAAGGAGATCAAGGCACTGATTAGGTTAAGGCTGTCCTAACCCAATCATTTCACCTCTCCACTTTCTTGCATCGTGTCACACATGAGCTTCAGGGGGACACCTCTTATCCAGACCATAGCAGTGAGTAATTGCTTACGAATTTCATGCCTACCTCCCTCACTGGAACGCAAGCTCCGCAAGGGGAATTACTATCTCTGGAATCACACCCAAGCTCCTGGCACATAGCAGGCACTCAGAAACATACCCTGAGAGGAACAAATGAGGGAATGAAATGTCCAGCTCTCTGGTGGATGCTCCTCAGTGTGCTGGTGCTACCATCCCCGTGTCCACCTCGTCAGCCTCCACCTTTCCCCTCAGCAGAGTTGCCTGGGGTAACCGGGCGCTTCTCTTTCTTCAGGGATTGGCCCACAATGCTCAGCTCATCATAACCATCATTCCAGCTGTAGCAGCCATAGTGTCTTGTCCCCTACCAAGGACAGCAAGCAAGTTTTGTCTCTGAGTCCCTCAAACTTGGTCATGGCACCAATGTTTTAAGAAGAGTTCCAGGTCTGTGTTGAGGTTCATGGGGCACAAGTGGGACAGGGTAGTGGCAGAACAGACATTTGTCATAGTGCAGGCATTCTGCTGAGTACAAGGGTACTGCCTTTGGAGAGAAAGATGTTCCTTTTCACAGTATCCCTGGACCACCCTTCTCCTGGTGAAGGCAACACAAGGTGTCAGCCTCTCAGCTGCTCCTGAAGGTAGAGACTGGACTTTGAGATGAAGTTCACCTCCTTCTGCAGCGAGCCTCTTCCCATGACACCACCAGCCTTCAATTGCAGTTAAATCACAGAAAATCTCCATCCCAATGCAGATGCATGTTGGAATGTTTCATTTTCAAACTTCTAAACATATTTCAAAATGAGCTACAATAATTCAAAGTAAAGATTGGTCTGAGAGCCTGAGCGTTTGGTTATAGTGGACTCATTGATCCACTGGACAGACCTGCAGGCTACAATTTCTCCACCTCCAGAAGAATTAAAATGATCCCTAAAATCTCCAACCATAAAAATCCTATAAGTGTCCAAATAGATGGTTTTCATAACTGCGTCAAACAATTTTTTATTATTTTTATTTTTGAAACATTTTTACCATATGGTATATGTCAAAAGTAGTCAAAATAGGCAATTTCATGCATCACAACTTAATATCATACATACAAGTATACATACAAACACAATTTGAAGGGCATAAACAGTGCCAGACACCCAATTTTATTATATGAATATCCATAACTGATTCACCCACCCTCATATTGATGCACATGGGGGAGAGTTCAATTTTGTTTTTGTTTTTCTTTTAATACCACAAGCAAGGCTGCTATGAACATTCTTGCACGTGTGTTTTTGTGCACCTACTCTAGTTTCTGTATGAGTGGAAAAGTCAAGTCACAAAGTGTACACATCTTCATCCCTATACAATACTCACTTTTCCTAAGTGTTCACACCAATTCCTACTCCCATCAGTAGTGTAAACAGCTTGCTGTTTTTCCACAACTTTGCCAAAACTTGCTACTGCCTGAGTTTCCCTTTTTTTCCCATCTGGTGGGCGTAAAAATGGTACCGCGCTGTGGTTTTAATTTGTATTTTCCTGATACAGAAGAATTGAAGCATGTCTCCTCCCACTAAATCTTTCATCCAAATGGCTGACACACTAATTGTGGACTGAGTTTCAGCCCCTCTCCTTCCTCCTGCTCTGTGCTCTAACCAGCTGGAGAACAGTGACATAACCTGGGAGGACACAGTGGGGAGCACCACGAAGTCAATCATCTGCCTCTAAATGAGTAACCAGCAGTTGACCTTCAGGGATTGTACTCAGACAATTCAACTGCCATGACCCAGTGTAATATTTCACATCTTGTTCACACTCTCCGCCAAGCACTATTTGGCATGCAATTAAATACTTGGATGATTCTTTCATCTAAATGATGAACTTATTTCAAACCTAACTGGCTTGAGACACAAAAGCCTTCTGCTGCCTGCCTCTGTTAACACTCAGGACAGCACCTTAGCCTTCTTATACGAAATGATCAACAGTCTCACTCTCCCCACTTGTGGATATGCGGTTTCTCAGTGATTGTTTTAAAACATGATACTAAGATTGAAAAATAAGGCTGACCATGTAAACATTTAAAATCATTTGGCTCAACAGCATATATTCAGAAAATCAATCCTTCATTATATTTATTCTGTAAGAGAAAAACCAAAGTATTTTCCACTCAGGGTAGAAAATTCAACAGGAAGGATGATCCTCCTAAAACAATCCCACAAATAAATAACTCTGATGAATAAAATTAAGGAGAACGGTCGAAAAAAAGCCACACAGAGTGTGTCAGAAACGATTGAAAAAGAAATCCAGGCCACCGCCACCCCAGTCTTTGTTGAAGGGGTCACTGGAGATCTACATAGATATTATTTTAAAATTTAGAGCTGCTCCTTGTATGAACATGAATCCTCACGCTGGGTTTCTGCGTGCCTTGGTGAAACAGCAAAAGAACCCGACAGACCCCATTCTTGCACTAAAGCAACACACTGTGGAAAGCCTGAAAATAAACCATCTATGCTTGATTAATTAGGTTTGTAAGTATTGTTTCAGAACCAAACAATATTTCTAAAGATTTCAATAGTTCAAAGATTGCCCTCTGGCCATCTGGCCAATACATCTTCTAACACATGCAGTTTACAAGCATTTTTCTTCCCAATATGTTGTCTTTGGTTGGTGCGACATTGTTTGAGTGAAGGGCTATTTGGGTCATAGTGGTTTTCTCCTCTGCCCAGCAGTGGTGCTGGGCACAGCACTTTGACCATACATCTTCCATGTCATTTCCATCAAAGGCACATGATACTTCCTGGTGACCAATCAGGAGTGGTCCCTCATCCTAACAGAGGGCATATTGGCAAACCAAGCTTTCTTAATGGCAGCCATTGTTTAAGGCCAACAAAAGGGAGGTCCTGAATATTAACATGTGGCCTTGTGTGAAGGTCACCAGTATGGCACATCCATCATATTTCACAGCCGAGAAAGAGAACTTTATAAGTTCTGTCAGAGCCTACTGCTGTCCAAGTAAATGCATTAGGCTGACAGCTGACACCAAGGAGGTAAATGATCTTGAGCGATGATCTCGTCTTTAAACAAATAGCTTTTCATGTCTTTGAAGTAGCAGCAGACATTATAGAGAGAGATGAGGTTTAAGGAATATACCTCGAGGCCACAGGAGGTTAGAACAACCAGGCAACCCAATTAAAATATTAATTTAATCACATGTAATCATTAGACCAAATGGCATCTCTTTCTAACAGACATCCACACTGGAAAAAAAAAAAAAAACACGTATTTCAACATCTCTGCATCCTGAGTGGTGTTAATGGTAAAGACCAACAAGTCCATGAAAATTGTAATAGTAAGATTAGACTATTAATATAACGGGTACAAGAGAACTCCAAGGCCTGGGTTTATTGACAACACTGTGCTTTTGTTAAAGGCTATGCAAAGCAAAGCCTGGTGGCAGACTTGAAGGGGACTAAATGGTGTCCCAGGCATGGAATATTAAACCACAGGGCAGATAAGAGCTTTCTTACTTGGCAACCTTGATGAGAGACAGTGCTGTGTTCAATAGCAGTGATATGAGGTTCTGGTGATTAAACACTATCTTTCATTAACAGGTTGGAATTTATTTCCATTTAATAGATCTGAAAAAAAAACACATAAGCAGTGAAAGATAGGGAATGAGTATGTATCTCAGCTCCTCACTCTGGCTTCGCTGTTGTGGGAGGGTCTGGTGGGGAAGAGAAAGCGAGTAGGAGAGAGCAACTTTGGTTCCATGGCTAATGCATACTCTCAACATTCAGCAGTGGAAATTGCTTACTTAGCTATCTTGTCTTCAAAATTATCCCAAACTCCACAAGGCAAGAGGCAGGATGTATCTATTTCACTACTATAGGTGCTCCAGAAACATTTTTACATAAATAATAACTTTCAAAAGTAAAGCATGATCCACGTCTATCGCCCCTTGACTTACAATAAATTTTAGTTAAAAGAAAAGAAATCCTCACACACATGAAGAAAGGAACCAACACTGGAACAATTTGCAATTATTAGATTTTTTAGTCATTTTTTTCACCACTGTGACCAAAAGATCTGATAAGAACAATTAGATGAGGAAAAGTTTATCCTCAGGGTTCACAGTTGAGGAGGTCTCAGTCCATACATGGCCAGCTCCATTCCTTGGGGCCTTAGGTGAGGCAGAACATCATGGTGGAAGGGTGTGGTAGAGGAAAGTGGCTCAGGGCATAGCACCAGTGAGCAGAGATAGAGAATAACTCAACTCACAAAATGCATACCCCAAAGGCACACCCCAAGGGACCCACCTCTTCCAGCTATAGCCTATCTGCCTACAGTCACCACCCAATTAATCCATTCAAGTGGATCAACACAATGTTTAGGCTTTCAGAACCCAAGCATTTCACCTCTGAACTTTCTTGCACGGTCTCACACATGGGCTTTTGGGAGACCACTCATACCTAAACCATAACATTATACTATAAAGTAGAAACCAAGTAACTACAATATAGCCTTATTCATTTACGTTCCACTATTTCAGATCAAGATGTAATTAAATAAAGGAAAGGAAATAGGCAACTTTTGAACTATCTTTGAAAAACACATTTTAAAGCAAATTAATTGTACAAATAAAATATCAGAGACAAAATTATTCAAAATGATGGTGTTTCCAAACACTCTTCTACGTGTCTTGGCATCAAGGTCGGTTTTCCACCTCTGCACCTAGGATGTCCTCCACCTAGAAAGCTCTCCGTGTTTCACATCGGACTGCTCTTCAAGTCCCAAGGTAAGCACCATGCTTTTCATGCAACTTTCTCCCGGTTCTGATGCTCGCACCGATCTACCTGTCTTCTGAATGGCTCTTCAGGACATTCTCGCTAGACATGTTATAATGTAATGTCTTAAGTAAGTAAGCCTGTTTTTGTTTAAAAATTGTAAATGATTAAAGGAAAGAATACACATCTTCATACTTTTCTGAATCTAGCCTAGTGCCTAATATGTTGTATTCTATGAGTGCTCAACAAATAGTTACTAAATAAATACATCACATACAAAAATAACCATTCTAAGGATTTAAACAATTTTTTTAAAAAATCTCTTTTTGGCAATGACTTATTGAACATATATAATGATCATGTTTTATTATGTCTGTTCACACACACGCATGCGCGCGCACACACACATACACACACACACACACAAAGGGCAATGGTTCTATGATTCTATGTGGTTTAAATTAGAGCTTCTTTACTCTTAGATTCTTCTCTAACTACTATAAGAAAATCATCCAAGATAGTACCCCACATCTTGCCCACAGTTGATCAGCCCAGGTTTGTGTGACTGACACTTGGACAATCAGACTCCTTCAATGGACTTTTGTCCTTAGGGCCTCAAAGACTACATCTTAGCTCCTTGTGAAGGCAGATATTGTGCGAGATAAGCTGGGAGCTCTTGGAGACCATGTTTTCAGTCTTAACTGAAGAGACCAAAATGAGGAAAAGAAGATGACATGTGTGAGAGGCTCAAGAAGGATGCTAGGGGCTCTGCAGACCCTGGCTGAGATCTTTCCTGAGGTCCACCTCACCCTCTAAATTCCATGTGTAAGCCATCCTCTCTTTTTGACCAATGCATTTTAAATGATCTTTATGATGACTAATCAAAAAACCTTTACTAAAACTAGTCCTTATTATTGTATTTAACTTACTGAAATTACCTTTCTTTTTAAGTTTAAACTAGTCTTGCCACCACAAATATCTAAATTCATAAGAATGAAGTTGAATTAATTTGCTTGTCACTTAAATAAATGGAGTGCTTTTGAAAAAGATACTTAGATAAGTTATGAAGACTTTCATCTTCATAAATATGGTAAAATTTATTATCATTTCTTAATGAATTCAGAAAACAAGAATAATAATAACAAGCCCACAGGTTACAATAATGCATAATTATATATATCCTACTGATTTGTAAAATATTGCTCAGTTTCACTATTTGTTCCATGCTACAGATGGTGAAGAAACAGGCTTATAGAAATTGTTACTCCTAGCTCTTCTTTGAAAGAAACAGACTTCTAGGCTTGACTTTAAAGGACCATAGTGATGTCCCATACCTACAAATTCACACAGTCATTCATTCTTCTCCAACTTTTTTTCCTGCAAATTCTGACCCTTTTCCACTGTGTCCCTCCATAGAACAATCCTGTAGCTGAATTCTAGAACCTCTGTTTCTGACTTAGGGCAGCCCCTAATCCTCTCTGCCTCTGTTTCTCATCAGAAAGAAAGACAGAAATAGTTATTATGTTCATCCAACAAAAAGGAAATTAATGGTTGATTAGATGCCTGTTCAACACAAGGAGGATAAAAACCAGTCTTCATGGTGAATTATTGAATTAGGGGGCCAACTTACAGTGTGGCTCTGTCTACACAAAGCCAAACGTCCAGTAGATTTGGCCAAAAAAAAAAAAAAAAAGTACAGTTTCAGAATAGAAAACAAATAAAGCTAGCTGATTCGGACTGTACAGACAAAATAAAATGAAGAAACAAATGCCAATAAGCTAAAACAGTCATAGCACTAGCAGAGTTTACAAACTTAAAGATGAAGTAAGAGTGAAACTTTTCATGTTCACTATCAATAAGACAGAAATTCTGTTGAGTATACAAAAGCAGATTTATTAAATTTGTGTGGGGGCATATGTTCTTCTCTTTCCTCTAATATTTCTATCTCATTTTCAAAATTCAAACTTATGACATAAATCAAGGAAAAACAAAGCCTGTATCAAAGATACTGCACTATGCCCCAGCTCATATTAAAAAGAAGCCTTCTCTTTTGATAAGTCTGGCATATAACACATTATGATGCAGTCATTCAATATGACTTGGTTTCATATTTGGTGAATTAAATATTCCCTTCATTTCCCATGGGGCACAAAGTGGATTGAGATGCATTTTATTTATAAAGAGTTCTAAATAACAAAACTTTGGCATGCACACTGATTTTCCCAAATCATCTTTAATAGTATGGTAAAGATTAGAAAATCCTCTTTAAAGTTTGTAAGTTTCTGTTTACTTCCTTATAGGTAATTGTTGAATAGCATTAGGTGTATATGTATGTCAACTGTGCTTTGAGAATACGTAATTTTAATCTCCTATGTAATATTTTTTATTTTTTTCAATTATAATCCCTTGAAATACCATGAGGCTGTAATATTCAGAATCCATAAACTCATATAGGCTCTAAAACTGAAATAAGTTTCAACAAATTGAAATAAGTTTCATAGCTATTGGCTCAGTAGGATAGCAGAAGAGATGATGATTTTATGAGTAATTTATCACTCCATTAAGAATGAGATACAATTAATGAAAATTGCAGATCTTAATTAATAACTTATTAATTTAACTATCTCCCTACCCCTAAAAGAATTAGACCCAGGAGGTAGACAAAGGAAGCATTCTTTGAGACAAATTGGAAAGTATCATTTTGTGAACTGAGTCCCGAACCCTAGGAATGAACATTTGCAGCTGCCACCGTTTTCTGTTACCTTAAATACTACTGGGCCATATGGAGCAGTTCTGAGGGCTTTCTATTTTAAAATATTCTGTTCATATTTTATGCTTTTCCATATGTCCCGTCCTTACTTCAGAGTTTCTATTCATTTCCATAAAAATGAGATCTTTGTTTTGCAAGAGTCCATTTTCCACTGACCCCTCATTTTTATAATGACCACAAACCTCCACTGGGTTATTACAGTCCTTCTGAGACCAGATGATAGTGGCAAGAAGAATAGAGAATTATTTAGGAGAAAAAGAAGCACAGAAGAATGACTGTGGGCTGCAAATCTCCCATTTTCTTCACTCACTCCGACCAACTCAACATCTCTCGGATGTTGAACTGTTCCAAAGTGAACCAAATGTCTACAGAAATCATCACTGAAACCCTAAAGGAAGTGCTGAAGGAAGAGGTAATCTGTTTAACTGAAAATTAACCAAAATGTGCTTTCTGCAAAAGGGCACTCCCTGTAGTTTGGGGTTGACTTCAGACAATTATCCAAACAAAACAGTTGGCGCCTGTATCGGGGACAGAGTAGTGTTTGCATAAAGTAGAAGGAGGAGACAAATATGCATGAAAATTAAATTTAGGCCTCTTGGACTACCCTTTGGGGGCCATTGAAGAGCTGATTACATGTTCACAGCTAGAACTGGTGTTAGCAGGCAAGCCTTATTCATGGGCAGAGGGAGGGACTCCCTTTTTGAGTGACACTTTGTAGCAGAGCAAGAATGGCAGCATCAAAAGCATCTGATGCTTCCAGACCTCAAGCCCCTGGCCCCATGCTGCTCAGGTCTGGCATCCAAACGGAATTTTCTCCAGTGAGAAACCATGGTGGCTCAGAGCATATGTGTCCCTCTAGCACATTTTCCCACTCACACCCTTCCTCAAGTTCCCAACCACCTGGAATGCATTTAACAGCGTTTCCATTTAGAAGACACCACCTTTGGCCAGAAGAACAGCCAGGATTCTGGAAGACAGAAAGGCTGAGCCTTACAAAACCAAGGTTGAAGGCCATGACGTTATGCTGAAGCTGTCTTAGAAAAGGGTCCCTGGAGTACAGTAACACTTGAAAGTGTGTGCTTCCATAGGCAACAGTTCTCTGCGCATGCCTGGCAGTAGGTTGCAAAAATGGCCCCAATCCCTCACCCTTCCTTTTCAATGTGATATTATCCTTTATCAAGATAGAAGCTGTCTCCCTCCCCCTTAATCTGAGCTGGTGACTTTTTTTTTTTTTTTGCTCACTAGACAATGGCAGAAATAATGAGGAGGGCTTTCTATGACAACATAAAGCATGAAGAATTCACAAAAATAGCCTGATGGATGGGAGAAATGAACAATTATGTCCTGTGACAGAAAAGAGCGTGTTATGCTTAAAAACAAACCTATCTACACGTATTGAGCACTTCGATGTGCTAGAAACAGTTCAAAGCATCTTCCTTGTATTAACAAATTTAATTTCTCCACAAAAATGGATTAGGCAATTATAACCCTGTTTTTCTTTTTTTCTGATTTCAAATTAAGGAAACAAGACCTGCAGTGGTTAGAATCCTGGCTAATATCCCACAGATCGTAATTGGCAGAGTCCTCATTCAAACCCCAGGCCATTTGGCTGCAGAGTCCCTACTCCCTCACCATCATGCTACAGTGCTTTTGAAAGAACTGGAAGAAGCTCAGCAGGACGTGAACAGGTTATAAAGGGAGGATCAGGACTTCAGCAACAGAGTCACAAGGAGGGCCTGTGTCCACTCTGTGACTCCTCAGTGTATTCTTCATGGAACCACCAGAGGGATCCTTTTAAAAGTGAAATCAAGTCTTGCTGCTTCCTCCTGCAAACTCTTCCCATAGCTTCCCACTGGGCTTACAGAATAATCAGATTTTCTTATTTTGGCCACCGGGTCTTGTGTAAACCAGCCCCTTCCCACCTCTCTATGCATCTGCCCTGCCAGCCTCTACCTGTACACTCCACTCCAGGCATGCTGCCCTTCTTCCTACCTCTTACCTCTGCAAGCCTGTCCTGCTCAGCTCATTCCCACCCAGGTTCTGAAACTTTCTGTCACCTCTGCTCAGGATGCTGTTTCTCCAGACTTGGATGTTGGTCCAGCTTCTTTTATCCTTCTGCTCTACACAAATCTCACCTCCTCACAGAGGCCTCACTTGGTCAGTTTATCTAAAAATGACACCTCTTAATTACATTGCTCTTAATTTTCTTCATAGGACTTAGCACTGAAGGTATATTAATATATTTGTTGGGTTACTTATTTTCTGCCTCACTGCCCCACTAGAGTGAACACTGCATGAAGCAGGGACTTTGGCATTCCTGTTCACTGCCTAGACTAGTAGTTGGAATATTAAGAGCTCATAAAATTACAGGACACCAAGTTAAACTCAGATTCCACATAAATAGTAAATATATTGCATGTGATATATATTATAGTAAAAATTATTTGAAGAATGAACTAGATGTCATGTATTATATCTGAAAACACTTTGGACTCTACTTAAAAACACAGTATTAAAAAGGGAGGTGGTATCAGGCTGGAGAATGGAAGTTGGTGGAGGAAGGGATGTGATGCACAGTGATCCCCAACACTTAGTAAGAACCTCTTTGCTCTAGAGGATGCAGCTGAGGTCAGATGATGCCTCATCAGAGAACAGGCTTTCATTCTCTCTAGAAATTTCCAGTACAGGTAACCATGATGGAACAGCTTGCCTTTCAGAAAAGCGGGCTTCACCCTCCAGTAGTAGGAAGTCCTATTGACAAAGGAATTGAATGAGTGTTGAGGAAGGGAGTCTCTTTTGCATGCGGATGAACTAAACCAGTCCTAAGACTCTTCCAACGTAGGAACTGAAGGAGCGTGAGATAAACCTCATCGTGTTTCTTAACCATTTTTGAATTGAAAACAACAACAGAACATCTCTTATGTTGGAGGTACTACATCAAATACTGGAAATACAAGACTAATTCAAGTATAGTTCTTGTCCTTCAGAATAGTTGGATCTAGGACAGGAGCAAAAACAAAAATGCAGAGGAGATTGTAATATGATGTGCCAAGGGTAAGGAGGCAGAGCCACGTGTGTTTGGAGCTGTAATAGCACACGGGGGTGGCATGTAACCAAGGTTAATGAAACCAGTGCTTTTCACACAGCACAAAGGCTTCCAGTGTTGTAACAATAAATGCTTACACAGCCACTGTACAAAATATGGTGAGTAAAACAAATGGGAAAAGAAAAAAACCGACATAAGCATTCTTGTCCTACTTCCACTCCAGCCTCCTCCCAGATCAACAGATAATTATAATAAAGGCATTGACCACATTTATGTATACTGGGTGATATATGCATATCCAAGAGCATGCACGTATATAGAGTAGTACTGATGACTTCAGATTCTGCATTTCAGTTAATTCTATGTCATCGGGCATTCCATGTGCCAATGAATATTCTTTGAAGACTTTTTATGACTCCATAGATTGCCCTTTTCTTTGTGTGCAGCATTTTTGACAGAAGCAATAAAAAATTAAGTAAAATGACTCATTTTGGCAGGGGAAGATATCAAACTTCAAAGTGATCTGAGTTCCACAACTCCAAATACCCCAATACAATCAGCTTTAAGGGAGATAAAAATGTTATCGGGGGCTGGAGTAGTGGTTCAACAGTCAGAGTGCTTGCCTAGCATGCATGAGGACCTGAGTTCAAACCCCAGCACCACATACACAACTCAGTGTTGGAGGAAACAAAAACCAGATGAAAAATAAATACAATTGATTCTCTTTCTCTCTCTCTTTCTCACCCTCCCTGTCTTTTTTTTATGTTATCAGATTTCTTTTGCTCGTAATACCTATATAAGTATAGGTATTACATGAATTATCATTAAGAAATAACTCTCGTGTGACTATAATATCTTTCTTCACATTCATACCAACAGTGATTATATTTATAGTGATGGATTGGGATGAATGTCAGTTTCTTTGAACACTAAAATAATTTAATAAGACAACTCAACTCCAATGGTCCTGCGTAGAAAAGCTGAGGCTCTTGACTTGAGAAACTGTATCTGTGTTAAATATCACTAATAATTTCCATGTTGTTTCACCTTATTTTTTAAAATCAAGAATGAGAAAATAGTTCCACTGGAGATAAAGGAATTGCTTTCAGAGTACACAGGAGCTTCTACCAAGATTAGACCAATGAGTCTCAATAAATGCCTTAGTGGGAAATTCTGGATACTCTATTACATTCTCTTTAGCCGAAGTGGTTGACTACTCATCCCCAAACATACAGGCTCTACATGGGTCTGAATTTATTTCAGATGGCTGGCCATGACAAGCATGACAATATAGGGAAAGACAAAGATCACTTGTCCACTATAGCTATCAATCCTAAATGCTTATTTCCACCTTTCCAACAGTATTAGCTTTTGGTTTCTCTCTCTGTTCTAAGCTTCCCCCAGGGCCTTCTTCTCCACCACCTGTATCATATTGAATCAGTTATCTGTGTCCTTACTTGACTCCCTTTTTCTGCAGGGATCATCTGCATCTTTCTTATCCACATCATTTCCATTGTTAAAATTGAGTGTAGAAGGAACCCAGTGTTAAGGTCTCAATAGTTCCCTTTCTTAACTCCAAGCTTACTCCTCTTCCCAAAATAGGACTGGTCAGATTACCAGCTGCAGAGATCACTACACCTGTAGCCAGGAAGACAGGCTACATGGGTTCTCTTGCCCTTCCATTTCTTCACACATCTGATTTCATGCAAGGCAGACTCACATGGTACTTCTAGTCACTACATCACTACACTATGAGCAAGCCAACCAAAGCTGCTTATTCCCCCACCCAGCTTTATTATCATTTGGCAAAACTGAGACTTTGATCATAGTCTGGATCCTTGCATCTATTCTGAATTAGAGGGATGGGAGGGTTAGTGAGCACCCCTCACCCACTCCTCAACTCCAACCTTCCCATTCTACAGCATGAACCAAAGCACAAGCCCCTGGGTATGCCCAGTGAGAGTGTGGTCAGCTTCCCACCACTGATATGCCCACCACATCCTGGAAAGGCCTTAACTCCAGGCATCATTCATTCTCAATGAGGATTTACAACTTCACCCAACAATTCATTTCCTAACACTATTCATTGCAAAGCATTGTGTCAGAGCAATGCATCAATGAAACCCAATCTCCATCTTCTACAGACTTCAGTCTAGAGGGATAAGGATCAGTGAAAAATCACAATGTAGAGTGACAAAAGCTTTTATGGGTGTAATTCTGTGATATAGAGTCAGTGCCAAAAATATTCTCACTTTATAGAAGAGAACACTGAGCTTAGAAAAGCTAAGGTGCACAAGGTTACAAGGCTTAAAATAGTTGGAAAAAGCACTGGTACATTGCATTTCTGCTACAGTCACGTATTATTCCCATAAGTTTATGCCAGATTGCTCCAGCCCATAGAGATATTATAATTCTCAGTATCACTTTTCCAGATCTTACTGTTGATGAGAAATCATCTAGTATCTGATTTCGAGCTTTATTTATCAGTCAGTATCAGTCAGTTTAAGGTTAGGTTATGCTGCCATGACAAATAATTCTGAAATTTCAATGGTTAATTCAAGCATACAATAATTATTACCATTCAAAATTCATGTTCATCAGCAAGTTAGCTTCTTTTTTGTTCCACATAATCTTTGTTCTGGGCCTCATGTTGAAGAAGAAGTCTCTATTTGGGACATTACTGGTCTTGAAACAAAGAGGGTAAAAATGTGGCTCTCACAGCTTCCACTCAGAAGTGCCACATTTCTGTTGATACTTTGCTAGGCGAAGCTTGTCACATGGCCAAGCCTGATACCAATGAAGCAGAGAAATATGTTTTGAACAGCAGCCTACCACCTCATTTATGACTATGGCAGTTGAAGCCAACATGGAAACAGGAGACCTGGGGATGAACACAAGCTCATCCACTGCACATGGTCTGAGATAGAATTCTCTGAGCTCTAGTGACATCACCTATAAACAAGGACAACTATTCCATTCTACTCAGGAACTGGACATGAGATTCAAGTGCCAATGTGGAAGAAAGTTCCTGGGAAACCATGGATTTTACTACTCTTATTCTCACATAATGCTTCACATCAAATAGCTTGTCCCAAGCTGCCGACCAGAAGTTATAAACTCTGTAGGGCCAAGCAGACAACACAAACATAACCGTGAAAGTTGCTTGAAACTTGCTTGGAGTCAAAACAAAAATAAATAAAAACCTAACACCCACCTGATTACATTTTCTTTCTGGTGATTTTTTTTTCTTTTCCTTTGTAAACTTGTTTTTCAAGGCAAACCAGTGTAACTGAGTATTAGATCTGGCTATAGACCTGCTACAGAGAGAATATGACTAGAATGTCTAGCCTAGAGCTTCAAACACAGTTCTAACATATAAAATATACCTGAAAAAGCAAGTGTAATTGAAATCCATTGTTATAAGTAATTAAGTATAGAAGGCAGCTAAAAGTGATTAAGGAAGTTAAAATGGTAGCCAAGGCTCACACTGCTAACTTGTGGCTCTTCCCTAATAAAAGAAGCCAAGTCTCTACATAAAAGATACAGTGCTATATGATTAATACTGATTCAGTCATTAACAACTTAAACTGCCAGGAAATACTCATCTCTTCATTCTTTCATCAAATGTTTGGGTGACTGCTACATGTTAGGGCTGGACCAGCCTCTACTCTCCTTGAGTCTACAGTATGGTTAGAGGACAGGGACTTTGGCACCATGAAGAAGGTGAAGATACAACAAATCCAGAGATTCAGAGGGGAGCAAAGAGGAAGCATGTGGCCCAGGTCACCACCATAAAGGTGGTGAGAGTTCACAACACTGTGGAAACTGCCTCATGAAAGACTGAAGGCTGGAGACATGATGCAAGATTCAGGGGAGAGGACAAGAGGAGGAACAGGGCATGGAGCCCTACCACAGGCTGGAGGTGTACAGGCCTCAACCACTCAGTGTATTGGTAAAGGTGTGGAGGAGCAGGGCATTTACAGTCCTTGAGGAGGAACAGCATGACAGTATAGGCAGGAGGCATGGACTCATGAGTCAAGTTACAACAAGGTAGGGTTTCAATCATACAGTGAGAAGGTCCTTATCAGATGCTGGTACCATGCTCTTACTTTTCAGCCTCCATGACCCTGAGCTAAACATATCTCTCCTCTTCATATATTACTTGATCTCAGGTATTTTGTTATAGCAACATGAAACTGACTAACATGATCTCATTACCAGAAATTAGTATGAGGGAAATCTAGGAAAAAATAAAAGAAGAAATTAAGAGCATGTTAACGAAGACACTTTGAACGAAAGGAAGTATAATGAAAGGAAAAGGAAAAGAAGAGAATAAAATAATAAACTATGCCAAGTTCAAACTGTGAATTGATAATTTACTGAGGCACTAGGTGCCACACTCTGGGCTTAGCATTGCACATGTGGTACCTTGTTAAATCCTCATAACTACCCCATTTCATCATTACAAAACTGAACATTTCTCTTAAAATAACTTGCTCAAAGTTCATAAATTTAATTTAATTCTTTAACTAACTTCAACTTTTCCCAAAGAATTTTTAATCTTTTTTTTAAGAGACTGAGAGAAAAAAATCAATTTTTTTTCATCTGGCCTTTGTTTCCCTGACTCTTAATTGTGTATGTGGTGCTGGGGTTCAAACCCAGGTCCTCACACATGCCAGGCAAGTGCTCCAACCCTGAGCCACAACTCTAGCTCCAGGAATTTTAATCTTAATGTAAATTCAAAAGTTAAAAAGGGGGCAGCTCTTCAGAAACAAGAAGCAAATTTTCACAGGGAGTAAGCTATTAAATTTTCATAGTTAACTTTAAAACAGATGGATACCAATCAAAAGTATGCTCAAGGGGCTGGAGCAGTGGCTCAGCGGTTACTGCGCTTGCCTGGAATGCACAAGTACACAGGTTCAAACCCCAGCACCACGTACACAACCCAGTGTCCAAGCAGTGAAAGCCACGTGAAAACTAAATAAAATTGATTCTCTCTTTCTATCTCTCTCTCACTGTCCCTCTCTTTTTAAAAAAACAAAAAAAATATGCTCAAGCTCAACAACTCTAATATCTCAATTCCTATTCCTGTCAACATCCAACATTTTATTTGATTAATCTATTTATAAATAGAAATACCATTAATATGAGCAACAAGAATCAAATTCTCCCTACATAAAAGTAAGAGGTGTCCTGTCTAGTTCACTCACTATATCAACTGATTCCCAAAAGCATAGTAAGTCAGGTGGAACCAGTACTGGGGGGACAATTCCTCAGATGGTGGCGTGCAAGGTATATTTGAGGTGGGAGATTAAGAACAGAAGAGGGAGATTGCTCACTTAGACATTGGAGTCCTCAACAGACAGCACCAGCCCAAAGATCACCCGAGTCTTTATATTGTAACCTTGTCTGATTTTCTAAATTGCTCTCATACATAACCAAGAATATTCTTTCATGTGCTTGTCTATCTCCATTCAATGGCGACTCCTTAAAGGTAGGGGTGTGCCAGGCTGGTCTGCCACTGCATCCTCTGTGAGGCCTGTCCCCTGCTAGGTAGGTGTTGTGGATTGACTTACGTCCACCTCCACAAAAGACTTGTTCTGACTGCTGGTAGCTGTGAATGTGAGATATAATTAAGATGTACGTAATTTACAGCCCACAAGACAAATCTAGTCCATCTATATCCTGCAAACTCTAACTTATCTACTATCTTGACTTGTACAGTACAGAAAAAGCTTGCTGACCCTGGATTGGTGACAAGTCTGCCTCCCTGTTGTGAGATTCGAGTCAACATTTAGGAAACCACACCAGGACTGCCTAACACCCAGCCACAGTTCTTCTTCAGAAAGAAGAATATATAATATAGTATCTGACATGAGAGACTCTGAAATCAGAAAAACATGGGTTTGAATTTGAGGTCAAATTAGTTACCTTCTCCAGGCCTTCATGTGTAGTTGTGATGATTCCATGAGATGATATACGTGGAGTTTTCTTAGAGTGCTTGTCACATTCTAAGTGCTCAATAAATGTCAGTCATTATTATAATTAGTGCATTTGTCAGCTCGTCATCACTGGAACCAAAATACCCAACAAGAACAACTTAGAAGAGGAAAAGCATATTTGGGCTCATGGCTTCAGAGTTCAGTCCATGATCATCTAACTCCATTGCCCTGGGGCTTGAGGTGAGGCACAAGGCCATGGCTTTGACTGTGGCAGAGGAAAGTTGGGAAGCTCGGGACAACCAGGAAGCAGGGGTGGGTGGAAAGCCAGGGACAAGATATGGTCCCCAAGGGCATGCTCCCAATTATCTATTTCTTTCAACTATGATCTCCTGCATATAGCTACTACCTAGAGTCCATTCAAATTGCTAATCCATCAAGTGGATTAATTCACTGATAATAGCCTTCAGGATCTAATCATTCCACATCTGAACACCGCCGCAGTGCCTAACTTATGACCTTTATTGGGGGCACACCTCATACCCAAACAGTAACAACCAGAAACCAGAATTTTATCTGACTTTAGTTCACATAATAAGGAACCCTAACACTCTCTGTGGAAGACAGAGCTTCATTTTCAAAACAGTTCAGTAACAGTTAACTTCCCAAAAGTCAAAAATAGATTTCAAAATCGGGGAAAAAACAAGGAATTATAAACCATCTTTCCTTTTTCAGTTATAGTAAGGAAACTGTGTAGGATTCTAAAGACCCCTATCTTCACATCCAAGAGGAGCTGAAAAATTCTCAGGGTCCTCTTTCAATATTTTATGCTAGGATCAATTGATAGAAGTTTCAAAACACACTACACTTTAATTTCAAATCCCAATACTCTTTGCTTTTAAAAGCACACAAAAGGGCTGGAGGGGTGGTCAGCAGTTAACGGCACTTGCCTGGCATGTACAAGGATGCAGGTTCGAACCCCAGCACCAAGTACACATTGAAGTGTTGGAGCAACAAAAGCCACATGAAAAACTAAATAAAATTGGTTTTCTCTTTCTCTCACTTAAAAAAAAAAAAAAAGCACACAAAATTCAAGCACTATCCCTAGCATCCAGGATGCTCTCTCTGTGGGGAGTCAGCTTTGGAGGCCAGCCTCCATACTGAAGACCGTGAACCATATTTGCTAAAAGCACCAACTGTGTTACTACAGCAGCATTAGTACCTGCCTGGGGCTGTAATTCCAGTGTCCAAACTTCAAGTGGCCGCTTCTTAATTAAGTTGCTGAGTGTGAACAATTTTAGCTTAATCAAATTTTTATGCATAAAATGCCCAGTTAATCTCTGATTGGCAACCTTTACCTCCTTCTTCCATTCTGTGCCAATGTCAAATCTTAAAAGCACCCAAGTTGTGCCCATGTAATATTTATATTACTCTTAGCTTTCCTGCATCAGACTCCCTGGAGAAGGAAAAAAAAAAAATCACATGAACTCATTACAGGAGGTTGGAGTATCCTAAATCTAAACCAGCTCGTATCTTAACTTGCCTATGTGAGATTTACAAACAGGAAGAGAACAAATAAGGAGTAATTTAAATTTTAATTTAAAACCCCCCTCTATTTTCTTAGCCCTTATCAAACTGCCAGCATTTTGCCTGCTGACAATGAGCAAGTGTCACTGGCATAGGCCAGACCCTACCCACAACCAAGGAATCTCTTTCATCTAAACCCCTGATCCCTTTAATAAACAAAATACGAAAAGGCAGTCAAAATTACGCTGTGGCTTTCTAAAAGAAGGCAGGGAAATCCTCTGAGTACAATCCCCTACTTGTTATTTTCACATACCATGTGACTCCAAGTCATTCTGCAGGATAAAGAGGCAGGGGCTGCCACTAGGTCTCAGCCATGATTTCCCCTGCGTTCCCAGCCTGGCCCATCTGTTCTGCGGAGGCCACATGAATGGCATATGTCAAGAGAGTCAGAGCTGTGCAAACTGCCCAAAGAAATCGCTCGGCCAACTTCCCTTTGCTTCCACGGCTTCAGTAATTGTTGCTGAGCCAACCACCATATGGCGAATAATTAGTTTTTCGACCCCACTCAAGAAAAATGTCCGCTTCGTTGCCAAGCCTTAGCAATATGTGTGTTAATGAACAGTGGGGTTGAATGCCTATACATTAACAAAAGTTGGGACCTTTTTTTTTTCAAGCTCTGGCCCCTTTGCTTTGCCCCCTCTTTCAAGTAGGTGACAGTCTGCAGACCACAGCATTTAGCATCAAACTGTAATTTTTTTTAGAGGCTGCAACCTAATGGGAGAGGCCCAGTTTTCACAGCCAAATGTCTTCCTTTCAATAAAATGGCTTTAATCTTCTTTTTCTCTAAATAATGAATTCGGTCCATATACTGGGACGTGGTTGCTGAGGAACAGGATGTTTTCTGTTATGCATAAGAGGTGACTATAAATTTATATGGAATGCTATTAACGTTCTGTTCTCCAGCCAGATGCACCACTTTGGCCTCTTTAAATAAACATTTATCTCCTTGCTCTACCTGAAGATACACAGGATGCTTTTAGCTTGAAGATTTAAGAACCCAGTTAAGATTGCAAGTTCACTAGCAGCAGAAGGCAGATAATTTCTCTCAAGAGGGAACGATCTTCATGTAGTCAGAAAATAAACACTCGACATCTATGGTACAAGATAAAAATGCTTAACTTTGCATTTTCTGGTGCAAGACAACACTGACTTCCCCACGCAAGTTTTGAAGCTGTTTTCTGACTTTGGCCTTTACATTCTCTGCATGCAGACTTATGAACCCTGAGAAAAAGAGGGAGAATTGAAATGTTCTCTAATGCAATTCTCAAAGAATCTTGCTATAGGTCAGTGGTTCTCAAATATCTTCAGTTTGCAGACCATCGTACCATGGCAGAAGAAGGCCCCCAAAGATCCTCCCTCTCATTTGCAGCTGGAAGACCAAATGCCTTGCTAGAATAAATTAGCAGAGGGGTGCTGACTTCATGAGACAGCCAAGAGGAATCTCACAAGCAAAATGTGAATTAGGGTCAGACACAAGGATAGCTGTTAGTTTTCTTTCTGTATTTGTAGTCTATCAGAATAAGCCCCACATTGTCCTCCAGATTACAAACTCATAGAGGATAAGACTGTATCTGTTTTATTCACCACGACACATCAGTACCTAGAGCTCACTACCCGCCTGGGTGTTAGGGATGCAATTTATAAACTTCCAACAAATATTTTTTTGCTTATATACACTCTTGTATAAGAGACCAGCCTGGGAACCAAGAGCATTTCATAGGCTCCATTTTGACACCTTTGACCAGAAGGCATTGTGGCATCTTTAATTTCATCTAATTATTGTTATGCCTCTGACTATCATGGGCCTATACGGACAATCTTTATGTCTTTCTGCCCTAAGGTTCTAATTGTGGGGAAAACGTGTTCCATTTTGGCCCACAGCAGCTTTTCTGGTGTTTTCCATACACTTGCAGCCATTGGAGGCAATAGGAAAATTTAGAAATTATACATCGATACATCCAGGTCTTCTCTCTAAGGCTCCCCATTGACAAGCTCCCTCTCCATTCCTTGAACCCTCAGCTTCTTCAGCTGGTTACTGAGGGTGGGGGAGGAGGGAATAATCCCTCCTTTGCATCCTTTGGTGGATTAATAAGTGGTTTGAACAAACTGCTCAATATGATGCGTGGGTCAGTACAGCATCTCTAAAATGTGGCTGTTTTTGAGTGGTGGTCAGTGAACATATCCTTGGAGCCCCTGAATCTACTCAATCCCCAAGAGCTTCAGATTCTAAGGAACCATTAACAAGCACTCACTTAGAATACAGGGGCAGCTGATTATGGGTCTACCTTCTTATTTTAAACAAAACTCTTAATTTTTCTTTATACACATCAACCCCTAAGACACCAAAAAGGGTGTCACTGGGAAAAATAAGCAGCCTTCTTGACACTGCAAGCAATGCTTAGAAACAAGGTTCCTTTTGCCTCCTGTCCTGAAGGGAATAACAACGAATCCTCAGGCGTCTAGAATCCAACCTTCATCCTTTAGTTGGGCATCAGACCTGATTCTACAAACAGCCCTTCAAAGAAGGGTGGGGTGGTGGCACGGGGGGCTTGACCAACAAAATTGCTCCTGAAGGAAGTACTTCTGTTGCGTAACTCAAAATGTCATCCTGCAGAGTTACAGTTCAATTGTGCTGAGCTGGTCGTAAACTTTTTAAAGCAGGGCCGCTGTTTGGATTGGTATTTTGTCAAGAAATGCATTCGAGGAGAAGCCAAAACAAAAAATCTCAAGTCAACTGTAATTGAAGAATTAACTGCTTGCAGAAATAGTCTGTCCCAGGCGATATCTGGCCCTTTGTGTACAGCTGAAAAGTTTGCTCCTATCTTGCAGCTTATAAATCCCAGCTGGAGGGCTGGGGACAAGGCTCTGAGATTGTGAGGAGGAGCAGACAGGAAATCTGGTGGGCAGGGGATTTTAATACAAGATATGGCTTATCACATGGACCATGTCCCTCTAGCTGGGTCTCATCTAATAATCCACACACACCCTGGCACCTTTGCTCTGATCTGAGCTCACATTCTTCTCCTGTTCCCCTAGGTTCACCCCACCCTCGAGACTCTCCAATCAATAGCTAAATGAATGGTCCCTTTGACAAAAACCAGTCTCTGAATACTCCCCTGCACAATGCAGATCTGCTTCAAACAAGCTGATTGGGTGAATGGGAGATGACAGTCAGGGTTAATTATATGGAGGGTGCAGTGGGTCCCCCACCCATGGAAGGTAAGCTGAGGCTGGGATAAAGTCTCC
>PVKS010031143.1:0-17752 GCA_004027875.1 Aplodontia rufa
TTTATAATCCCTGATGAATCACAGATGTTTAGCATTTGATAGCTGTCATTACCAATCTCAAGTGTTCAGCATGTCAAATGAAAGTGTAAATAACATTGCTTCTTTATAAAACAGTCTTTAAAGTTTAGATTTCAACTTAACTTTAATTTTGTATTCATTTTAGTTTTACAGAAAAATTGAGCAGATGGCACAGAATTCCCATATTTCCCCACTCCTGCATCCTAGTTCTCCTGTTATTACATTAAAACTGTACATTTGTCACAATCAATGAATCATTACTAATACATTAATGAAAATCTGTGGTTTTCCTCTATTATCATTCTGCTCCAGAATGCTATCTAGGATGCCATGCTATGTTTAATTGTCATATCTCTCTAGCTTCTCTGGTCTGTAACAGTCTCTCAGACTTTCTTTGTTTTTGATGACATTGCCTTTTTTCATAATTATGAGGTACATTTATGGAAGTAAATTACACATTCTCCTCTCAAGTCTGCCCTGTCCCTACCCCTTGTCTCAGTGTCGTTGTTATAAGGAGGTCAAGACAGGGTTTGAGCCTCACATTCACTCTACCGGAATTGTGTTTTTCTTACTTGAGATATTTGACCTTTAAATAGGAGATATTTCACAACCAAAATAGGCAAAGTAGAAATAATCATGCTCACTAGACTTACTGTTCTGTTTATACATTCCTTCATTTGGTCAGTCAGTCAAGAAATATTTGCTAGGGGTGCAGCAGTGAGCAAAACAGGTCCAGGGTCTTGGTTTCCAGAGTACATTCCAGTCAAACGTGCAGACACGAATCAAACTAATAGACATCAAATGATTATGTCTTTTGATGAGTGATGCAAAGGAATTCCTTTTGCCTTATAAGGGGAGTAACTGGGGAAGGAATCCACTTTAGAGAGGGCAATTTGGGCAGCTCACATATGAACTAAAAAATCTAGACAAGGGGATGAGAGTCCTGGAGAGGGTGAAGAGAGAAAGCATTTGAGGTAAAGAAAGGAGCATTTGCAAAGACCCCAAGACAAGAAACTACCAGGACATAGTCGCAGAGAAAAAGCTGGAGCAGAGGAGAATCCAAGGAGTCAGAGAAGTGGGTATGGGCCAAATCCATCTGGGCCTTATAGAACAAGGTAAAGAATTTGATGTACTTTACACTGAAGTGGAAAGACCTTAAAGAGTATTAACCAGGAAAGTAATGTGATAGTATTTGGAAGAACACTGGGGACAGTGGATGGAAGCAGAAGGAATGGCAGTCCAGAGGCTGGTTGGGGACTGCTGCAGTGGTCCTGAATGAGTGGGATTTGTGAGCTTCAGCCCAAGGTCATGTTTGGAGAAACACATTTTGGATTTACTAGCATAAAGATGTATTTCAGATCCAAGAAGAATGGATGAAATAAACTGTGGAGAAGCTATAACAAGTTACTGCAAATCAGTTGGTACACATTTACTCTCTGAAGTTTGAAATCAGTTTCAAGGGGGTCAGCAGGGCCAAACTCCCTCTGAAGAGCTATAGAAAAGATTCATTCCCTGGCCTTTCCCAGTTTCTTGGGCTGTATATCTTGTGTTCCTTGACTTGTGGCTCTTTCCTCTAACTTCGAAGCCAGCAGGGTAGCATCTTGCTTCAGTTTGCACACTTTCTCGTCTTCTATAGTCAAATTTCCCTCTGTCTCTCTTTTGTAAGAGTACATGTGATTACATTTAGGGTCAATCTGGATAATCCAGGAAAAGCTCCTCATCTCCAGATCCTTAATTTAACCATATCTTTGAAGTCCCTTTTGTGAAACAAAGTAACATTCACAGTTTCAGAGATTAGTGTATTGAATCTTGGGGCATACTGTTCAGATTACTATAAAAGATAAAGGAAGAAAAAGGGCCCAATATCAAGTCATGAGGCAATATTTTATATTTGCCTGTGAATCTTAAAAATTGTAATAATTTAGGTTCAGATGAGAAGGAGGGAACAAAACAGATTGAGAAGGAATAGAAACTGAGGAAGAAGGAAGGCTGACAGGGGTTCCTGTTACAGAGCCAGGGAACTAACGTGGTGTCCATAAGGAAGGAGCTGTCAATTTTTGCTGAGAGTTTGAGTAAGATAAAGATGGAGAAGAAGTCAGTGGAAACAGTACCATGGTTGATATTGACAATAGTGGACTGAGATATAGGGCCAATCACACTGGAGTGGGAGCCATTGAAATGGGCCGAGGAATGCCTGGGGTGAGGTAGAATAGGCAGCAAGTATGGATATAGCTCTTTACATTCTGCTAGCAAGAGAAGAGAGACACTGGCTTGGAAGGGATTAAGGAGTTAAGGAAAGCAACTCTTTGCTTCCTTTTTTTTTTTCTTACAGTCTTTACTGAGACAGAGTTCATGTACCATACAGTCCACCCGTTTAAAGTGTATAATTCAATATTTTTTAGCATACCCAGGAGATCTTTCAAATATCACTGCAATCACATTTCAGAATAATTTCACCACCCCCACTTCCAAAGACACCCTGTACCATTAGCAGTTTTATCCATGTACTTTATGATTTCTCATTTCCCCAATAAGATGGGGCTTCTTAGTCCCTTATCTTTTGTATCCTTCCCTCATTGTCAAGTTCAGAGCTTCTTTTGAGGCTGTGATTCAATTGGTAATCCCTAATTCACTTTTTTATTCGTTAAAGATAGTCTTACATTTAGGAGAGAATCATTGTCATATAATCAAGAACAAATGTATAATGACAGAGCAAGCCAAGGCTGATGTCATTCTTTGGTTTCCCCCTTTGGGTTCCCCATGATTCCATGTTTCCCCCCACTTAATCCCCATGTTAGTTGAACTTCTCATGGAAATCGAAGGATCCCCTCTGGGTTGATTCCCCCATGCTCCCTCCCTCTAGCCTCCTTGATATCCTCCCAATTTCCTCCCTCTCTCCCTGCCACCCTCCCTTTGTCCTCCAGCATGATAGGCAAAGTTCCCCCTGCTCATGTAAAAATTCATACGTGTTGAGGTTATTGTTAGTTTGGCCATCTATCATACTGTTTCTGATTGTATTCTAGCTTCCACAAATGAGAGAAAACATTCGGCCCTTGAGTCTCTGAGTTTGGGATATTTCACTTAGCATAATTTTTTTCCATCTCTATCCATTTGACTGCAAATGCCATAATATCGTTTTCTCTAATAACCAAGTAGAATTCCACTGTATATAGGTACCAAAGTTTTTGAATCCACTCGTCAAGTGAGGGGCATCTGGGTTGGTTCCATAGTTTAGCTATAGTAAATTGAGCTGCTATAAACAATGATGAAGCTGTATCTCTATAATATGCCACTTCCTGTCTTTAATGGTAGACATTCCTAATGATTTCAAAGAATGATAGAGGAGGAAAAACTGATAACGGAGGGAATGAAGTTTTGGGGGAAGCAAGAAGAGATGAGGCCCAGGGCCAATTGGAGAATTTGGCACTGCTTGCAGCAAGAATTCTTCCATTGTAAGAGGAGGAGTGGGTGTGTAAAGCAGGTGGCGTTGATTATGTCAAGTGATAGTGAAGGACTGTGGGTACATTTGAGCAGACAGTGTCGAGGGGTCATGTTAATTGTGGAGATGTTTTGTTTTACTTCATCTCAATATAACAGGCATAGTATTAGGTGATTAAATATCTAAAGGATAATTTTCTTTCAACCACTCCTCCCCCTTCCCCTGTTTAATGAAAGGTAATTTTAATTAAAAAAACTTGCAAATAGCCATCTCATAATATGTGAAACTTTATTAAAAAGAGAAATGGTGCAAACTCATTTTAAAAAATCAACTAAGTGAAAAGGAAAAACCAGAACTAAATAATGTGTTGTCTTACTAAAGGTGAGTAATAAATAAGGCATTTTCCATAATTATTATTATGTAATTATACAGCCTACACACATGAAAACTGTAGAGCATGTGCTACAAAATCACATTGTCAGTGGTGAGCAGACTGGAATTCAAAATCTTTTGGGTACTGTGTTTGATGTGACATTCAAGTAAACTACAAACATAGTTATTAGCATTTGCATCCTGTCTTAAGACAATAGTCTGTATCGAACTACCCATTTCCCCTCACCAAGATAAAGATGAGAAAGTATGAAAGTTCCCTCCACCAGAGTATTTGTTAGGTCCTACTCATTCACCTGGATATTCAAAGGATCCACTGCTAAGGCAGCTGTTCTAGGATCACTCATCTGGCATCAGCATCCCAGGGCAGCTTGCCCTGAGGAAAGGGCAATTTCTTAGTCTAGCAATAAACAAGTTGCTTTTATCAATCTCATATCAAATGTCTAGGCATGCCTTCAGAGAGGGTGGATTGCCTCATAATGGGTTGAGTTTAGTTGCTCAAGATTTTATTTTTGCATGTTAGCCTTGGAAACTGTAATATTATCTTCAAAGCTGATTTGATGGTTTTTAAAAGACACTCCTTTTCTCACCTTTCCTTTCCCTTTTTGCTCCTCCATTCAAGGAAAACACATGGAATTTAGGGTCCCTTCTCCCACCCAGTAAGCTGCACAGGCGAATTCCTCCTGGTGCGCCTCAAATGCTGAGGCTATTCTTACTTCATAGAAGATGGAGACCTGGGAAGAATCCCCTGAACTGAACAGAAAAGTGAGACTGAAGAGTCAAGCCCAGACTTGAAGTTCTCCCTCTTCCTGAGAGCCTGCACTAAACTCTGACTCACAGAGCGAAAACCTAGCCTGCTCCTTCACGGATTCCAGCCCTCCAGCAGTCTGGAACAGAAATAGAAATTCTCTAGTTGATTTTTGAAAATGCAGACATTGCCGGGGAAACGTATTGTAAAAACATATAAAATGAAGTGAATTGTAAACATTCAAGTATCTCTACAGGTTTGCATAAAAACAGCAGCAACTGAAAAAGAAAAAAACCTTATAGCTTTGCCTTGTCTAGCAAACAGTACGCAAGCTATTTATATTAAAGGGGAAAGGGCCAGGAGAGCTGGTTAAAGCTTCCAAAAAATTTATGTGGTCCAATTCTATCAGTAGATACTGACATAGACATTTCTATGAATTCCTTAGAAACTTGTTTTCCCTGGAACAACTAATCATCTTATGTAACAATGTTGAAAAATCCGTGCTATTCCAGATAGATAAATTTCTGAGACATTAGAGATCTTTCTAGATCTAGTTATCCATCTAGAAACTTTGACAGTTAGCTAAGGAAGCACTGTTTAAAAATTATGAAAGTTGAAATATGAAAATATCTTTCAGAGGGTCTCCCACTTCAGCAAATTTGTTCAGAGAACAGACTAAGTGTTGGCATTTCTTGGTCCTGAACATTCTCTGTTTTTGGCATTTTATACCTGAGGATTATTCACAGCCCATTTAGAAATAAATAAATAAAAGCAAATTGCTTTGGATGATGTTCCAGAGGATCAGAAGCTTGATCCAGGATCCAGTGTCAGCCTTCCTTGGTGAACAATGCCTTGGTCCAGTTTCCCTGTGGATCGCCATCCAGCCAACTGTGGAACCTCATTTATTTCTGCTAAGGAAGATCAGAAGATTCACAAAGCATCCGTGGGCAGTGCACAGGACTGGACTTCCTGATAAGCCCTCTGCCTTCTTGCAGTGCACAGTTTGATGGAGAGAATCACAGTGGCAACAAGGAGGAGGAGTCCCAAGATGAAAAAGACGACCAAGGTTGCTTTGGCTCCTCTTGGACTCAGATTCTTGCCAAAGAAATAGAGCTCCTCCCTACCAGGTAGTTCTGTGAAAAAGAAAAGTGAGGTGTCAGGCGCCTGGCTCTCTGAGGAGTAAAACAATGAGGCTTTCACATACAGGATGCAGGAGAGAGTATCATTACCGTTGGAGGGCGCCGTGGCTGGGTGGGATGCTCCTCCAGAAGGAGACTTGGTGGAATATGGAATCCTGTTGTCTGGACAAAGAAGGTGAGTTGATTGTTTTCAAAAACAAGAGAAAGAGATAGATTTCAGAATGTCATAAGTCATATCATTTCACTAGCAAGGACTTGACCCCACCAGTATCTGCCATCTTTCTTGGGTTCTCAGGGGGCTGCTTCATACCAGTGCACATGCACCCCTTCCCACTTCCCTGCTCCTGCTCACCCACTGAAATCCATCTTGAGCATCATGGCCTTGGAAACCTGGGCTCATACCCATAAGCTGTTAGCTCTGCCCTGTGATTACTGCCACTGAACCCTGTAGAAGGCACTTATTTGTGACACATTATACTCCATTGTGGTCACATTTTTCATTTTTGCCTCTCTTACTTGACTTTGAGCTCCTTGGGGGAAATATCTGGGTTTTCTTCATGCCTCCTGTTTTCTAGGTCTATAGGAAGTTTGGAGCCATCATCTGACATCACTGATAGACAACAATACCTATGTTCCGGAGCACTGTGTAGGTTGTCTCCATGCCAGCATGGATGTGACCAGACACATGACAGTGTAGCAGCCATGTCCCTGGGTGATCCGCAAAGAGTTCGATGGTTTGGAATGTCCCAGGAAAGAGATCATACACATCTTCTCGGTAAGATCTATCTATCTGCAGAAATTAAAAACAAAAACAAACAAATAAACAAAACAAAACAAAAACTCAGCGTGTTGCTTTCTTTCTCAGCACAGCAAGAAGGAAAAGAAGAACAAAGAAACTCATGGTAAGCAGAAGGAATGAAATAAAAAAGAGCATAAACAAACCAATAAAATTAAGAATAGAAACAGTAGAGATACATCAAAGAAACCTAAAGCTGGTTCTTAGAACCGATCAGTAAAATTGATAAGCCTTGTGGCAGTCAGCTTCCATGATGGCCCCTCATGATTCCTATTTCCTGATATGCATAACCTTTGTAGTTCCCCACAACATGTTACACAAGGATTGTTCTGTGTGGCCAATAGTATATGGCAAAAGAAATGGCATTCCACTTATAAACATCTGCTTTAGACCCTGTTGTCCTCTCTCCTCTTGGATCAGTCACTCTGGGAAAAGCCAGCAGCTCCCATGCCATACTTGTACAATAAGGAACGATGCATTCAGCCAGTGGCCACATGAGTGAACCTGAAAGTGGATCCTCTGGATCCAGCCAAGCCTTTAACAGCTGCACCCCAGCTACCTTGATTGCAGCTTCATGGAGATGCCAAATCTAAACCAACTAGCTAAGCTACTCCCAGATTCCTGATCCAGAGAAACTGTTAGATAATAAGTGTTTATTGTTTTAGGTCAATGAGTACTATAGTAATTTGTTAAGCAGCAATAGATCAGTAACACAGATCTTAGACCAATCAAGGAAAAGAAAAAGCAAAAAAAAGCAATTACAAATAGGAGGATGGAAAAAGTCAGTAAGACCTTGTAGACATGAAAGAGGATGATAAAGGAATATAGTTCAAATAGCTCTGCTCCATAAACTCTGCAGTTTATGTGGTAGGAACTAATTCTTAAAAAGACAAACTGCCAAGAGAAAGAATATAAGAAATAGATAATCGAAAAGCACTATAGCTTATAAACTAAAATTGTATTAATACCTTCCAACAGGTTCAGATGGCTTCATTGGTAAATTCTACCAAACATTTTAAGTATTTTTATTAGTGCATTATAATTATATATAATATTGGGGTTCACTTTTATATAATTATACAAGCATGAAATATAATTTGCTCTAATGCAGTCCCTAGTATTTCTGCTTTCCCTCCCTCCCTCCCCTATTCCCTTTCCTCTGTTCTACTAGTCTTTCTTCTGTTTATTTATAATTTTTAAGTTAGTACATTATCGTTATCCATAAAGGTCAAATTCATTGTGATGTATTCATGTGTGTTCTTAGGATAGGTTGGTGAGTTTCTTTCCATTTTTCCTCCCTTTTCCCATTTTTTCTTCCTTCCCCTCAACCCTCTTTCTTTACTGTTCTTTCTTCTATTTCCTTAGGATTCCCTCACCTTTTTAAATATGCAGAATATATAAAGAACTCAAAACACTTATCATAAAAGCAAATGATCCAGTTAATAAATGGACAAAAGAACTAAACAGACACATCTCAAAAGAAGAAATACAAATGGCAAAAAAATGAAAAAATAATAAGCATCTTTAGCAATCAAGGAAATACAAATCAAAACTACACTGAGATTTCATCTCACTCCAGTCAAAATAGTGATCATTGAGAATACAAATCATAGTAAATGTTGGCAAGGATGTGGGAGAAAGGTACACTCATACATTTTTGGTAGGACTATAAATTAGTACAATTACTCTGAAAAGCAGTACGGAGATTCCTTGAAAAACTAGAAATGGAACCACCCCATATGACCTAACTATCCCACTTCTTGGTACATATCTAAAAGATTTAAAATCAGCACACTTCTGCATTCTGTGATGCAGCCATATCAATATTTATAGCAGTACAATTCACAATAGTGAAGTTAGGGAACCAGCCAAGGTACCCATCAGCAGACAAATGGATATAGAAAATGTGGTATATATTGTCAATGGAGTTTTACTCAGTTAATAAAGAATAATGAAATTATGTCATTTGCTGGTAAATGAATGGAACTAGAGAATATCATTCTAAGTGAATAAAGCCAGACCCAAAAAGTTAAGGGTTGAATATGTTCTCTCATATGTGGAAGCCTTACCGAGTATTCAAAGAAGAATTAATACTAATTCTAAATAACCTCTTCCATAGAGGTTATTTAGCATACAAGAGGGAAGAACACTTACAAGTCATTTTATGAAGCTAGAGTAAAACCTAAGATACTAAGATAGATGAAAGTTTATTTCATAGACTCACCAAATTTGAAGTAACACAAACTGTGGGGACTATACATATGGGGTGGGGGAGAAAGGAAGAGATGGGAAGAAGGGCAAAAATGGGTGTTTAATACTGTGGAGTACACTTGACTCCCATGAGAAGCCCAAATATACCTAGGCAGGTGATTAAATCTAGCAATTTCAATGATTAAAATATACATATATGGTCATTTATATCTGTAACATGGGGGAATTACAGAGGAGACAGGAGATCCTGGAAAAGGATTGGGTTTAAGCTATTCTGTCATTATGTATACATATATGAATGTAAACCAACAAATCCCTTCAATAATAAGATGATGTTGAATGAATAAAAAAGAATTAAAAAATGGACAATAGACCTAAACAGACATTTATTAAAAGAAGACATACAAATATTAAGCAGGTATATGAAGAAATGGTGAAATCACTAATCATCAGAGAAATGCAAATCAAAACTACAATGAGATATCACCTCACTCCAGCCAGATGGTCATTATAAAAAAGACAAAAAACATTATCCTGCTGGTGAAGATGTGGGGGAAAGGGAGCCCCCTCACACTCTTGGTGGGAATATAAATTAGCACAGCTAAAGCAGCATGAAGGTTTCTCAAAGAATTAAAAATAGAACTATCATGTGATCCAGCAGTCCCACTCCTGGGTTTATATCCAAAGGACATGGAATCAGTTTGTCAAAGAGACACCTACACCTGCTGCAATATTCATTGCCACCCTATTCACAATAGCCAAGAACTGGAAATACCTAAAGGCCCAGCAATTGATGAATAGATAGAGAAGAACTGGTACATTTGTACAATGGAATACTGTTCAGCCATGAGAAAAGATGAAATCCTGTCATTTGCAATAACATGGATGGAACTGGAGAGTATTTAGTTAGATTAAATAAATGAGGCAGAGAAGGACACGTACTGCATGGTCTCACTTATGTGGAATATAAAAAGTGTATCTTATACAAATTGAGAGTAAATCAATGGTCACTAAAGGCTGGAAAGAGTAGCAGGGAGGGAAAGATGGGGAAAGGTTGATCAATGGGCACTAACTTATAGTTAAATAGGAGTAAGAAATTCTGGTATGACATTGCACAGGATGTGACTATAGAAAATGATAAAGTACGGTGTGCTTCAAAAAGCTAGAAGGAAGGATTTTGAAAGTCTTCACCATAAAGAAACGATACATGTTTGAGGAAATAGATATTTTTACTCTGATTTGAGTATTGCATAATATATACATATATGGAAACAACACATGGTGCCCCAGAAATACGTACAATTTTTATGTTTTTATGTATCAAAGTAAACAAATTTTAAAAGTGAAATGTACATAACATTTACACATTTCACCAGAGCAGTTGTACAGATGGCAGGTGGTAACGCGTGAAGACGCTCAATATCACCGGCCATAGAATAGCTAAGAAAAAAAATGAAATAAAATCTAAAAAAAACCACACAACAACGTGGATGTGGAACAAATGGAGCTCTAATACATCTATTGGGAATACAAAATAGTACCACCTCATTAGAAAAGAGCAAGGCAGTTTCTTAAAAGTTAAACATACACACACCACATAGCATAGTAATTCTACTCCTTATTATTTTTTCAGGGAAAATGAAAACCTACATTCACAGAAAGAGATGTGCCCAGATGTTTATATAATGTTTATTTGTAATAATTAAACTTGGAAACATCCCAAATATTCCTTAATTGGATAGCAAATGAACAAACTACATTATATTCATAACATGGAATACTATTCAGTCATCAAATAGAACAAGCCATTGATATACAAAAGACAGAAGGTATTCAAATACTTATGGAAATGAAGCCAGCTGGATTCAAGATGCTATAAACTGGATGATTTCTGTAAGAGGCAAAACTCTGAAGACTGTCTTAGTTTATTTTGTGCTGCTATGGCAGAATGCCTGTGACTAGGTAATTGATAACAACAGAGATGTTTTTCTTATAGTTTTGGAGGCTAGGAAGTAGAGGGACCTGCCTGGTTAGGGCCTTTCTCCTGCACTACCCTATTTCCAAAAGGCAAGAGAGTACCCATGCCAGACAGCAAGAGATCAAATTTGCAGACTCAATCTCACTTATAATCTGAACTAATCCATTCGTGAAGAAGAGGCCCTCATGACCTAAACACTCCCCATTGGGTCCCACCTCCTAACGCTGCTGGATTGGGGATTAAATCTCTAACACATTAATATGGGGGACACCTTCATATCATAGCGAAGACGGAAAACAGATCAGTGGTTGCTAAGTGTTAAGTATGGTGAAGTAATTGATACTAAGAGTGGAAATGGAAAACTTTGGGAAATGATGGAAGTTTTCCAGTCTTTCTTTTTTTTTTTTTGTATTCTGATTCTGTTTTATTGGTTGTAGTTGTTTACATCACTGTGCTTACAAAATAGAATTGTATCTTAAATAAGGTGACTTTTAGACAATGTGATTTACATCTTAATTTTTAACGTTTATATATGTATGAACTTTTTATAATTTCATAAATTTTTCATGTAACTTTTGAAATGTGTAGAAGAAACCAAATTCTGAAAAGCAGTGTAGACATTCAACACATGAAACTCTAACCACCATAGGTTAATATTTGATATCCTTTGAAATACACAGAAGGGAAAGGATATTAGACATTTTATTAAATTATACTGTTTATTGCTATTGAACTAGAATGCAATTCTAATAAACTAGCAATAATTCCAGTTTCCACCTCAGATTAGATATGATTATAATTCTCTACCCTGCTTCCTTGTAGCTGGCATTGAGAACTTGAGACCACAGACTATTTGGATTTTATCCCTAGAGATCTGATTGAGCAGGTTGGGGGTGGGGCCAGGAAATCTGTTCTTTATACAGTTCCCCAGATGATTCTGCTGTACAGCCAGCACCACCTTATGGAACAACGTGATGCCAGAGAGTAGGAGGTCACACATGCTCCAGCCCAGCTCTCCAGGGCAAAAGTCATGGTAAAGTTGGGCGAACCAAGCCAGAGATCAAAATCACTCCTTTATTGGATAAGGCTAGAATGTTAACTAATCACAAAGAAAAGAAAGGAGGGGAAAGGAGGAAAGGGAAAAGGATGGAAAAGGTAAAAGGACCAGTACTTGGGTAGGTTCAACCATAATATTAATAGCATAATCCAGGGTGATCAGAATTATGGCCATATAACTGATGCTCCTTAGAAGCTGGAAGAGTATTTTTACAAGCACAGTAAAGTATGTATACCTGTTAAGAAATGTCTTTAAGGAGAGGGTGTAATCCCATTACTTTGGTCCATTCTCTAACATGAACCACCACCCCTCACAAGTACTGTTGCCAA
Organism: Aplodontia rufa; assembly: GCA_004027875.1. Taxonomy (NCBI): domain Eukaryota; kingdom Metazoa; phylum Chordata; class Mammalia; order Rodentia; family Aplodontiidae; genus Aplodontia; species Aplodontia rufa. The sequence continues at coordinate 12,106 of PVKS010031143.1, forward strand.
GTAACTTCTTTACTTCGAAGTGGCAATGCATTGCATCTGTTAGTTCAAAACTCTTCCCCCAAACACCCTTGTACTTACTTTGAAAAGGTAGCTCTCTGCATGATAATGGATGGTATGTATGTCCACTTCACTTCCTATTCCTAACAAATACCAGTTTGTCATTGAATCTTCATTCATTATGAGGCCATGGAGATTTCCAAAAATCTTTCCATTAATGGCTAAGAAGGCAAAAAGAAAATAGCCTTTGGTCAGTGAGAAGACAATTATTACTTCATCTGGGTGTAGAAATGGTTCAAAATCTTCAGGTCACTAGTATTCTTACCTACCTGATAAACAGGTAACGGTCTCACTCGCACTTACCAACATCCCTACCACTCTAGACCCAAAATTCAGATTTCCAGGCATCTTTATACAAAGAGAGCCAGGAAAGAGAAATAGTTTGTTTTTCAAAGCTATATCTTGGGTGGCAGTGTTTGTTTATTCAGCATATCCTCTTTGTCAAGTAAATTACAGGCTTATTGGTGAGAAGCCAGACTTATACCTTTCTACAGATGAGTGGCCTAAGCCACACACACACGCACACACACAAATCAAATTTACTTAAATCAACACTGAATGAATTAGAAGCTATTTCTGTAATATTTCATTTTCTGAGAAAAATGTTTAAGCCTGGCTGGTTCTCCAAAAGGAGAGCTTCTAGGGCTGAATTACCCAACAACAAGCTGGGTTTATGAGACAGTAACTCGTACTCCTCCACTTTTTTCTAACTTTTTATTCTGTGCACCATGGTATAACCAAAAAAGTTGTGTTCATTAAAAAGAGTCAGGGAGCAGGGGCCAGTGGCCCATGCTAGTAATCCCAGCAGCTCAAGAGGCTAAGGCAGGAGGATTGCAAGTTCAAAGCCAACCTCAGCAATTTAGCAAGGTCCTGAGTAACTTAGCAAGACTGTATCAAAAGAAAACAAAACAAAACAAAAAAAATGGCTAGGGATGTTACTCAGTGGTTAAGTGTTGCTGGGTCCAATCCCTGGTGTGCGCACACATGCACACACAAATTAGGAAAAGAATAGCTGAATTGTTAATCAGGCCATAATATTCTAATGCATATTGATGACAAACTTTGTGACTTTGGGCAAGGCCCATCTTCAAAAATAGATCTTGGTCAAGGAGTATGAATGTATCAATTTCAAACATTACTCCTACAAAAACAAACTATCTGAAATCACACAATTAAATAACATTATCAATGTGATAATTTTTTTAACTACTTCTTTAAAGCTTAAAGATCTCAGCATTCAGAGCAATGCCCTAAATAGTTGGTTCAATCCCTTAAATAGTTGCTGCCAGTCAACCAATGGATAGGCTGGTACATGCTGAAAAGAGATATAGAGGACCTTCTTCAGTTCAAGTTCCCCTGAGTAGAGGGAAAGACACAGAGGAAGAGACTGTGATGGGAATTTCTATGAGCCTATCTTAGCAACATTTTTCTCTTTTAATCCCTGATATACCGTGCATTTTGTTGCTCATCTTGAAATCATCGGTGCGCTTAATATCCCTTGGATCTTTATTGAGATACTTCTTGATATTGTCATCCAGATACCAGGATTCATTTTCATTAAATACCAAAAACAAGAGAGCAAATTCATAATCAACATCACTTCTTCTTCCCTTTTCATTCAATATTCCTTCTCGGCATGTAATCAAAGGACCCATCAGGCCACTATATGTGTCCTGGAAGAAAAAACAAACCAAATCAGATGATCCATTAAAAAATGTAATGATATTCTATTACATCTGCCGCCATTCTAGCATAGGATCCTGAAACTGCTTCCTCTCTGGTCTGCGGTCTGTCGCACCTCACCTTCCACTCATATTATTGACCACCATCTGATTCACTCCCTTATCGACAAGTCTTCAGTGATCTTCCATGACCTGCAGAATAAAATTCAAACCCTTGACAGGTCTTTAAGTGCATGTGAGTTCCCCTACTGAACTTTGTGGCTTAGGTTCCCCTGCTGCTTTCCTTCTGGACCCTGTATGATAGACAAATGGTGCTCAACACTTCTCAAACACACCTTCCATTTGCCTATTTTCAGCTTTATTCATATTGCCCTTTCTTTATAGTACCTTCAATAGCTATGGAGTTCACCAAATTCAGAGGTATAAGATAAATATAAATGTGGACATGTAACATTTTCACCACCAAGTTATAAGTTTCTTCAATATTTGCATCTGTCATAGTATTTGGTAGCATCATTTGCATATCACAAGTACTCAATAAATACTTGTTTGGATGCATGAATAAATAAATATGTTTCCCATAATTGCAATTTGTAAATTTAATTTTTTAAAGTGTCTTCTATGTCTATTTCCTGAATACTTGTACTCTCCAGCCTATCTCAAAGGCATCAATTCAAGTCATCTAATAACTAAGAGGAAGGTTAAGATAATTCCTCACTTTTTAAAAATAAAGACCAGTGCTTACATTTATATCAGATATTGTTTTAGTTTGGACTTTAGTCTATGACACAATTAAAGACCAAGGTATTTTACATACACCTGACTCGAAGTCAGTATTGAATCTTTCCCTTTTATTTCTCAGTTATTTATCACTCAAATAGTTTTGCAGTTTCAATTACTATGTTTGGGATGTGCTTTCTTTCTCTGACCCTTATAGCCATGATAATGGCTTCAAAATTAATAGATTTCACACATCCAAAACCATTAATAAAGAATATTCTGAGACTTTCTTGTTATGTATTGATATATCTTTTATTTCAAGGTAACTTATAAGTTCTAAATTTGGTAATTTTGTTTTTATCTCTCTTAATTGAAATCAAGAGTTGGCGAACTTTTTTGTGGGTAAAGCACCACATTGAAAAAAATATATATGCATATATATGCTTTTTTTTTCCTTCATGGGCTATTCTATCTCTGTCACAACCAAAAGACAATGAAAGGGAGTTTCTAGATTTGAACAGTGGGCTGTACCTAATTTGAGACCACTGCTGTAAATCATACCCCCCCTTCACATATACCCATCAAAGTTGTGATGACTCAAATAGACAACTTGCAACCATATTACATTAAGCACTTTGGCTGCTCTATCCACCTTACCTTCACAAAGTTTACTGTTGAGTAGTAAACCCATGGAATACAATTGGGATCAGAGGGCCCCGGACCTGATCTTTTTGGGACATTCCATCTGTAAGTTTTTACTTCTCCTGAAACAAATGAGAAAAAATGGAAAGAAATTATTAGAGCTCCCTCTGCTGCAGATGATTTACCTGAAGAAATATAAGCAGGTCTTATATTGGTGATGATTTATTGCTGGAGGTAGTGCCCATTCATTATTCAATTAACATCTGGGTTTCTATAGTTTCAAACTGAAATGGCAGACTGCAGACTTCCTTCTAGTGTGCCTTCTTCTATTGTCTACCAGTATGCACTCAGGACATGAAGATTTGTTTTATTCTGCACTGCATTTCCTCCTCAAATTTTTGTCCTTTTTTCCAAGGCTATCCTTGAGCACACTGTAGCCATCAAGGGTCTGTCTTGGCCTCTTTTGAGAATCACCAGAGGGCTTTGTTAGCTCTCTCAGCTCAGTCCTCACCCCAGACCAGTGAAATCAGATACTCTTGGGTCTGGGATTCGAGCACCAGGTTGTTTTGGATGCTTTTCAGGTGGGCAGAAGATGCCCTGAGAACCAGAGAGAATCGGAGAGACTTACTTCTGGATCCCAACCTTGTGGGACTATTCAACCAACATCTGATAAGCTACTTAACCTCATCGGCCTTCAGTTTCCTTACCTGTAAACTGGGTTGGTCGGCCATCATCATCAGGTTATTCATCCATCATCATTAGCCTATCAGGGGTGACCACAGCTTGCCCACAGCCCTACCAGAGCCTCCGCCAATGCCCAATAGGCTCCTCCTCTCTTACTCCCTCTGGTGTTGCCTTTTGACCATTGAAAATTAGTAACTTTACTTAAAGGCTTAATAGTGAGAAACTTGAAACTTTCCCACTAAGATCAAGAAAGGAACATAGTAAGGATCGTCTCTCACTGGCACTTTCAAATCTTACTGGAAGTCAATAGATAAGAAAAGGAAATTAAAAAAAAATCAAAGTGACTTTTTTTTTTTTTTGGAGATGACATGGCCATCTATGTAAAAATCTGAAAAAAACTGACCAAAAGAATCCTTCCTGGAATTAATAAGCCATTATATAAAATGATAGAATGCAAGACTAATATACAAAAATCAATCACTTTCCAGCACACCAACAGTGAACAAGCAGAAATTTAAATTAAGAATCCAGTGTTAGGGCTGGAGTGGTAGCTCAGTAGTTGGAGCACTTGCCTGGCAAGCGTGAGGACCTAGGTTCAAACCACAGCACCACATATCCAACTATTGGAGAAACAAAGGCCAGATTAAAAAATAAATAAAACTGATTCTCTTTCTCTTAAAAAAAATCCAATGTCACTTATATTAGCACTGAAAAAAAATAAGTAAATATAGATCTAAACAAAAAATATATGATCTATTATGAGGAAAATTACAAAACTATGATGAAAGCTATAAATGGAGAAATGTTCTATGTCCATGGATAGGAAGGTTCAGTGTTGTCAGGCTATCTGTTCCTCTCAAATTGATCCATAAATTCAAGATAATCAAATTAAAAAATTCAAGCAAGTTACTTTGTGAATATCTATGCACCATTCTAAAGTTTATATGCAGAAACCAAAAGTCCCAGAGTAGCCAACTCAACACTGAAGAGGAACCAAGTGGGAAGACTGGCACTCCCCAACTTTAGGGCTTATTGCTGGGATGGGACAGGGAGAGCTGGTCAAGGTAAGCACTGTCAGTCAAGTGGGAGGAAGAGGTTCTGGTGTTCCATTGGCCCGTAGGGTGACTATAGTTAACAACAGTGCATGGTATATTTCCAAACAGTTAAAGAGAGGATTTTGAATGTTCTCACCATGAAGAAAGGATAAATTTTCAAGGTGATAGATATGATACTTACCTTATTACACAATATTTACATGTATTGAAACATCATATTGTACTCTATATATATGTACAATTATTATCAACCAAAAATAAAATAAGTAGAAAGTCAAAGTAGTCAAGACAGTGTTGGACTTGGTAAAGAAAAGGCAAACAGTGGGGTAGAAAAAAAGCCCAGAAATAGACCAACATAAATGTTATCAATTGATCTTTCATAAAGTAGCAAAATCTATCAATGTAGACATGGTAATCTTTTCAATAAATGGTGCTGGAACAACTGGACATCCATTTGCTAATAATAATAATAACAATATAAAAGACTTTGCCCCTTTTAGAGAAATTAACTGAAATGGATCATAGACCTAAATGAAAATGCAAAACTATGAACTCCTAGAAGATAGCATAAGAAAAACCCTATGTTATGGTTTGACTGTGAGGTGTCCCCCAAAACCTCATGTGTGACAATTTGGGAAGGCTAAGACAAGATGATCGGGATATAAAGGCTTTAATCCAATCAGTAAGCAGATCCCTTTATAGGGGATTACTGGCAATTGCGGACTGGTAGAGTGTGGCTGGAGGAGGTGGGTCTTTGCGGGTGTGCCTTTGGGGTATATAATCTGTATCTGGCATGGAGTATTGCTC
>PVKS010031144.1:0-23708 GCA_004027875.1 Aplodontia rufa
TGGCCCTGAAACAATGGGGCCCTTATCTGCTCTCTGCTTGTCACGGTATCTACAATAGATTTAAGAGCTGCATGCTGTTTTGAAGATGGAATTGTAAATGTTTTTCTGGAAATCTATGATTGTTCCTTAAAATTATTAATAATTGAATGGTTGCTAATTTGCTGAGCTGGGCACAAAAGGCAGTTAAAGCAGCAGACCCTTTGAATAAAAGAGGTGGCACTCGCAAGAGTAGGTAACATCTTCTTGGACTCTTATTCTTAAAATTTTGGACTTGCCTGTGATTCTTCCTTTTTCTACTAACTATCAGATCACACAGTTGGCTTTTTATTTCCTTTAAGTGTTTCTTTGATTCATCCTTTCCTCTTATTCCCTCTTAAAACTTTCTTAGCAAGGCCTTATTTCTTCACTTAGGCCTTACCCTAAAGCCTCCTGTTACCTCTGCCCTGCGTAGGGATTCCAGTCCATTCTTTGTACTCCTGCTGGAATAATCTTCCTTAAATATCATTTTCTTTCTGCCATGCCTCTGCTATGAACTCAAATGACACCCTCTTACTTGCAGGATTAAATACAAATTCTCCACTTGAAGTGCTCTTTGGAAGGCACTCTTTACCCCTCCAACTGCTATCCAGCCAATTGCTAATATAAACACATGCTTCAGATAAGATAGTATCCTTACCATTGTCTATCTATGCTCTCCTTTCTATTTCCTTAAGCTTTTACTCTTTATTCTTCCTCTTGTGCTGAAGTTTTCCATCCCTTCCTCCCCCAAATCTCCATCTTCTTGAAGAACACCCCTTCTGAGAATGGGCTCCATTGTGACAATTTCTGCCATGTCATACCTCCCCTTAAACTGAGCACTGAGATTCTCCAACAGTGATTTTTCTTAAAAAGATTGAGGAGGAACATGGAATAACAATATCTGTATACAGTTAATACTGTTAGGATAATCTCTCCAAATAGGAAAATGTGACTCAAGTGTATACCATAACCCGTAACCAAGTAGCACAACAGTGTTAGAGGACAATAAGACTTCCAAAAAATGTTCTTTTTTTCCCAAAAAATGTTCTTAAAGCCATAGTAGAAGGTGGACTACTTTGTGTTATTTATTTCTAATTATTAGAATCTATCTAAAGATTGTAGGAAATAAATTTACATCATTTTCCCTCTGTGGACATTTTCTTAGAATAGACCATCATTCATAGGTATATTTTAGAAATAATAAAATTTATGGTTGCATAACTCTCTTTAACTAACATCTACTACATGTGTTTATTTTTTCAAATTTCTACATACCTAGAGGGTGACTTAGCATTTCTTGAGTTTAACCACAATATTTACTTGCTGTTTATAACTGGAGGCACGCAAAAAGGTAAGTGGATGATAGATCTGCATTGTTTGAAAATATCTTCTTTAAATCCATTTCTTAATAATGAAAAATATTGTGATGACAAAATGATTATATATCATTTTATGCAACACATTTTCAGTGAGCATTTCCTACTGCCTAGTTCTTTGCTAGGTTAGGGCTAAGGAAAAGCAGTAGAAATATGATTCCTAAGATTAGAAGTTACAGTCTAGTCAGGAAGCAAAACTAACAGACCAGATGCCACCAGAGGCTTTGAAAGGTTGAAATATTTTGAAGTAGTTGATGTATAAAGAGTTTGGGAAGTGGGAAAAAGACATGTTTCTGCTGAATGTTTCTGTAATTAGTAAAATGAAAACATATGAAAGTAAAAAGGTCATTGGTAAACTGGGGAAAAGTATAATTTTTCTCTTTAGATTTTTTTTTTTGATGTAGAGTTTAAAAAAAGTTTTAAAGGGGTATTCTTGTAAACTACCCACATTTAAATTTCCTGAGAAGCAGGAGTGTAGTTTCTGCATGTCATCTGAGTGTGAAGAATGACCCATTATCATACTTCTCTAAAATCGACTCTTAATCAGGTGGGTGGGATCATCAATTTCAGTTATGACTATAGCTCTATTTCCCAGTCCTTCATAAAGGTAGGTCTCTAGAGATCTTTGAGATAAACACTAAAAAAAAAAAAGTGTCATCATTCTCTTTTTCTTCTCCTTGAGCCCAAACTTTCCTTAACTTCAAGGTGCTTGCTTCTCTCCCACTATTTGTAAACAAATGTAGGGGGAAAAGTTTTATTTCACATCACAAACCTCCTGGAGCCAAGAGAATAAAAAGACTTGGCAAGAACAAAACACGAATTAAAGCATCAATAAATACTTTTGCCACATTTGAAATGAAATGGCTAATTTTCACCTTGCATTCATACTACATGATTCAGAAGTGTTGAAAGGAAGTAATTTCTAGTCATTATTTCCTTGGAATTATAACTAGCCTAGAGCAATAATGTGTGCTCCATGCAAAAATGTTTTCTATGGTCTATGGAGCTTGTTACTCAAAGTAGTTGTCTATGGATCATCAGCATCAGTACTGCCTGGAAAGTTTTAGAAATGCAGAATCTCCGGCTCCCCCGCCCCTAGAACTTCAGAATAAGAATCTGCATCTTATTAAGTTCCCCAGGGTATTCACAGGTACCTTAAAGTTTGCAAAGCATTTTTCAAGGTAGTTTTTGTTGTCTTTGTAATTTCCCACTTCTCAAACGCAAGGAATTGTCCTAGCTATTCTTATGGACCCTGAAAAAAAATCTTCCAGATGAGTAATAAAGGGGGCTTCTGAACTGTTCCATTGGATGAAAACTGTCACATCTGGAATTAAGTAATATACATTCTTCCAATGGGAAGAAAGTTCACATTTTACTTCTGGAGGGAATAAAGCATAGTTACGCTCTGGTTCTAAATTTATGCTGCTAATTTTACTGAACTATGCACAAAGGGACTTAGGGGCTAGGATCACTAAGGTGTAATTTGGGAGATGAAAGGCCAGTGTTGGTCCAGATCCCAGATACAGCTGATAGATTGCTTACTCCAAACAGAGAGAGACATCTTTTCAGCCAGCATACAAGTAGATTTCAAGTCATTAGACTCATGAAAATTCAGTTTAGCTTATAAAATTTGCACTTGGCTCAACTGTTTTACTTTACCACACCAATTTATTTTCCAACCAGATATGCCTTGATCCTAATGTCTCTAACTTTAGTTAGCAAAGGATTAGGAATATTTTCCTGTTACAACTGTCAATCAACAATGTAGCATACTTTTTCACTCCCCTGGGAAGTCACATATTATGTACACAATCATTTAATTCTGTAAAATTCACAACCATATATATAGTCAATTATATTTGTTAGGGGATAGAAGAATCAAGAGACTGGGGTATGGGTGATGTGGGGGATAACTATGGTTTACTATCAAATGCATATCATATTGTTACTTCATATGCATTTATAATTATAAAACAACTCAACTCTTAATTAAAAAAAACAAATGGTTCCTAGTTTTTCCCCACCCTCTACCACCAGCAGAGATTAATACAAGAAGAAAAATAGATAAGTTAGCATTTTGTATCATTTCTACATCTCAGGGCTTTTAGGCATTTCATTCATTCACTTATTCATTCATTGTCACTTTCGTCTACTTTCAAGTAGCTGTTTTTCAAGGTTCGTTTATATCTTCAAGACAATGTTAAAATCAAATTGCTGAAGTAGATTTTCCTGTTTTAGAAATGATACTCTCCAAATTATGCTACTTTCCGTAGTGATTCCTGTTAGAGAGAAATACCATGGAAACTGCTTGGTGTGTCTATTCCTTAAAAACCTTTATTAAGGGACTTTTGCGTATCCAATTATCAAACAAATTAAGCAATGTAAGAGGTAAAGATTATGAGAAGTAATGTGCTCAAGCGGGTTACAGCTTAACTGGAGAGGACAGAGAGGCACACAGAGAAACAGCAGCCAGTTTGAGTTGGAATTAACAATGTATTATTGCAGCATGCAGAGCATTGCTCAGTGTGACTAACTAGGTCAAGGATGGGGCTCGGATGGCTGAAAGTTGGAATAGCTGGGAAGCCAAGCCTACATGGGTAGAAGCGCTTGAAGTGCTCCCTGGAGACAGCTAGGTAGTCAACAGAGGAAGAGAAATGCCAAGATGGCACAATCACAGATAATATCATGCATGTACTCTGACTTTAAAAGAGCTATATTTGAAATAACTACAAGGGAAAATAATTTTTCCTCTGGAGGAGCAGTTTGGAAATGATTCCCTGCATTTTATAAGTAATGAGTTTGATGCACAGGGAGTCTAGATCCCCAGCTTATGCAGATGGTAGGGGAGGCTTGAGGGGCTGCACGCCTGCTGTGTAGGTTGGCTCTTTCCGACCAGGGGCCAGTACAGAAAACACTGGTTGTGAGGGTCAGGAGTCTGGAATCTCATCTTTCCAGAGTTAGACTGAATATCTTTACTTCTTCTTTTTATTGGTTTCTATATATCTTAACACCATGGAAAGTCCATGCTAACATTTTTGCCCCCAAATTAGTTTTGGAATGAGACTTAGAGGTATTGATTCTTGTTGAAACAGAACTATTTCTCTCTGTATGTGTTCTGGGCTCTCCTTTCAGAAATTAAGCATAGTAGCTACATTTGAAGATTTTCAGTCAGTCCACACTAAAGGAAGTAGGTGGGCTACTATTTCCCTGGCATCTGAGAGCAATCATTTTAAAGCCAACTGAAAAGAGTTTATGAACTGTTGCTACAGCTCACAGACTTTGGTGGAGATCCTTATGCACATTATAGGTTCTCATGCTGGTATTGCTTCCTCTACTGTTCTTACTTCTGCCTGACTTCAGCTCCTGGTTCTTCATCCCTCATTTAGGATAATAACTCATCATGCCAATTAAGTTCAACATTTTGTTCTCCATCTAAATAACAAAACAACAAATGACTTCTTTGCTGCTTCTCTATATATCATCTCCCTGTGGTAGACTTTGGTAGTTTGGAAATTTTAAGTCAACAGGCAGAAATTGGAATGTTATGTGGCTTCATTCTGGATGCTACTTATGGGTTCAGAGATATTTAATGTGGAAAAATAATAGTAGCTGGCATTGAAAAATTACTATCCATGGGCCAAGCACCGTGTTTTAAGCACTTTTTGTAAATGATCTCATTTAACTAGTGAGTTAAACCTATGACCAGGGCCATTTTATCACCACCATTTTAAAGATGTGAATAGTGAGGAAAAGAAAGGCTGAAGTAATTCACCCAGTGTCACACCCATGGTTAGTAATGGAAGCAGGATTTTGAACCAGGCAGAAGCTCTAGAACATGTACTCTTTTTTTTTTTTTTTCAGGTCTGAGGACCAAACTTGGGGCCTTGCACATGTTAGGCAAGTGCTCTTCCACTGAGCTAAATCCCCAGTCCCTTAGAACATGCACTCTTAAGCATTAGAGTCTGGTTAGTATTTCTTTAAGTGTGCCTGTATATGGATCCTTTCAGTCGAATCATGATTGGAATCTGAAAATAGTATATAAGAGCAATAAACAAACTGAAACAGAATCACTGAAGGCTAGAGTTGGAGTGGACCCAATTGCTAAATCAGCCATAATTTTATAGATGAAATGATTGGGCCCCAAGGAGTTAATGAACTAAGAAAAACATGGAACTAAGTATTTGGACTGAAAATATATTTTCCATCTCCAACATTGCCTGTAAGGACTCTTGTTACTGCACCATGCTCTTTCCCTCCGAGCCTTCCTTACCCATGATTCCTCTATTCCTCACTTTAGAGAGACTCAGAGCATGAAGAAGTTGGAAATTATGAAGACAGAGTATAAGTTATAAATTAATTAGGAGTCCAGAATTAATCTGATTTATACTTCCTTTATTCTCTCTGATGATTTTCTTTCTGTATATAAGGTTATCAGTTTCATTATAAATGAAAACATTTAAATGAGAAATAAAAATATAGAGACTGATACAAATATACATGTGTATTAGATGAATGAAACTACATTTTTCACTGTTGTGAAAGATAAAGCCCTTTTCTAGACAACATGAACCGCATATGAGAGGGAGCAGGGCGAGAGGCATCCTGGGGGAATCAAGGGTGATGATGAACAGGGTCAAGAATGTGAATTTTGAAATTCTTCAAAGGATAGTGGCAATGAGAATCTCTTGCCTAGGAGATTAACATAGAGGTAAATTGGGTAGAATTCAAATATTTGGAATAGAATGGAGATCTGTAAATACTAGGTCAAATTTTAGAATATTTAAAGAACCTAGCACATGTTAAAGGTGTTCAGCTATTGGAGCTCTCCCACCCCCCAAAAAAGTTAACTTGGTATTGATTCATTTCTGGTCCCAAAATGATGATACCCTTAGTATTTGTTTGTAGGAATTATTTAAATTATCATAGCAAGTACAGATGCTAAGTAAGTAGTATTCATTTTGCTCTTTTAAAAAAATGTATATTTTCTCCTATTCTCAGTTAAGGCTAGAATGCATTATTTGCAAGTTCTCTACTGCAAACAACTTCTGGAGTAGTAAAATCAGATCTACTGACATTGAATGTAGAATGAGAAGTATTCTCATACTGGAGTTTCAAGACATTACAAAGTGAAAATTGTAGTTCTTGCCTCAATGAAATTGTTATTGAGATTTCTTTTTGGAAAAGAAAATATTACTAAAATAATCTTCAAAGAGGAGAGAGGTCTGTATTAGATAAAAGTGTTTCCCCAAATAAACACTAAAATGAAGATTTGAAAGGGGAGCCTATTAAATATACATCATGAAAATTAGATTTACCCAGCTTGTTTGATTGTTCAACAAATAAATTTCTGAATAAAATAAAAAAAAACATCATGATGGCTGGGGATGCAGTTTAGTGGTAGAGTGCTACCAGCATGTGTGAGACCCTAGGTTCAATTTCTAGCACCACAGAAAAACAAAAACAAAAACAAAAAATCAGGTTCTTTCTCTTTGTTTATATTCTTTTATTCTGAGAACAGATTATAAGACACAGAGATGACAAATAATTATGCAAACTGAAAATTAGTAGCTATGTTGGTATAGATTAAACTGTAAGCCAAAGTTATACCCATTTGTAGTGACAGATGTGAACACACATGCTAGTTCTGTGTATTAGAACTGTTGGTTAGATTCTAGAAGCACATGATAACTATCTATAGAAGAACTACTTCACAGTATTAACTGAGTTACTATTCAGGCAGATTTACTCCCTAAAACTAATTGATACATATAACAATGAATTATTAAAAAAAAGGCACACTTACAAAAATCCTATCCTGAAGGAATCTACAGTATATTCCCTCAACAGCAGTGATCTATCTTATAGATTTGCTCTTGGTGGAACTTCAGAACTCTATGGCTTTGTAAATGATGTTTGTCAACAATTATGTGAAGTCTTCATTTCTTTCAACAATTCAGACAGATGTAAACAGCACAATTTGCAGAGTGGGGCACTGTTCATCCCCTGAACATGTATATGGATATGACCAGACAGTGTTATCCTAAACATCACACCAGATACAGAGATAAATCAGTCATGGATCTAACCTTCCAAAATCTATAGTCTGATAGGAGACAAACACATACAGTATGACCCATTGCTCTTTTTGTGATATACAAGAAGAACATAACAAAGGTGTAAAAATGGTCCAAAGTCTAATGAGGAGAGTAGAAATGAAGTTTAGTTGAAAAGAGCAGTATGAATAAAGACAATGGCAGATAAGCAAGAGTCAGTAATTTCAAATGAATTGAAATATAGGATTAAAGTATAGAAGTGAATAAAGCTGGAAAGATAGGTTAGGAATAGACTGTGGGAGATTCTAGGCTAAGGAAATTTGGACTTCTTAAATTTAGATGCAATAACAATATTTTTCTAAGCATACATTTATTCATTTATTTATTTTCATTTGTTCAACATAGTCATACATATAGGAGGGAATCATTGCCACATCATCATGATCACATGCATAATGACAGAGCAAGCCAAGGCTGATTCTATTTCATGATCTCTCCCCTTTGGGTTCCCCCCAATCCCACGTTTCCCCTACTTTACCCTCATTTAGTTGGGCTTCTCATGGAAGTCGAAGGTTCCCCACTGGGTTGATAACCCCCCTACTCCCTCACTTCAGCTGCTGTAATATCCCTCTTATTCTCCCCCTTCCCTACCCTCCTCCCTTCATCCCCCAGCTTCATAGGCAATGTTCCCCCTGTTCATGTAAAAATTCATCCATGTTAAGGTTATTGTTAGCTTAGCCAGCTCTCAGTCTGCTTCCAGTTGTGTTCTAGCTTCCACATATGAGAGAAAACATTTGGCCCTTGAGTCTCTGAGTTTGGGATATTTCACTTAGCACAATTTTTTTCCATTTCCATCCATTTGGCTGCAAATGCCACGATATCAATCTTTCTAACAGTAGAGTAGAATTCCATTGCATATATGTACCACAGTTTTTGAATCCATTTGTGCAATGAGGGTTATCTGGGTTGGTTCCATAGTTTAGCTATAGTAAATTGAGCTGCTATAAACACTGATGAAGCTGTATCTCTTTAATGTTCCGATTCTAGCTCTTTTGGGAAAACACACAGGAGTGGGATAGCTGGGTCATAACGTGGTTGGTTCCAGAGCTAGTTTTTTGAAGAGTCTCCACACTGCTTTCCAGAGTGGCTGTACAAGCTTATAGTCCCACCAACAGTATGAAAGTGTTCCTCTCTTCTCACAACCACTCCAGCATCTGTCGTTGTTCATATTCATTTTTGCCACTCTGACAGGTGTGAGGTGGAATCTCAGTGAAGTTTTGATTTGCATTTCTCTTATTGCTAGTGATGTAGAACATTTTCTCATATATTTATGGGCTTTTTGGACTTCCTCCATTGAGAAATTTCTATTTAGCTCCCTAGCTCATTTATTGATTGGATTATTTGTGGCTTTGGTGTTCAGTTCTTTGTTTATTCTAGATGTTAACCCTCTGTCTAAGGTGTAGCAAGCAAATATTTTCTCCCATTCTGTAGGTTCTCTCTTGACATTCTTGACTAATTCTTTAGCTGTGCAGAAGCTTTTTAGTTTAGTGGCATCCCATTCATTTATTTTTGGCTTTAATTCTTGCACTATGGGAGTCTTGTTAAGGAAGGTGGCACCGACACCTATGTAGTGTAGTGTTGATCCTATTTTTTCTTCAAGCAATTGTATAGTTGCTAGTTTAATTTCCAGATCCTTGAACCGTTTTGACTTATTCTTGTGCAGGGTGAGAAGGAAGGTTCCAATTTCAATTGTCTGCATATGACTGTTGAGTTTGTCCAGCACTATTTATTGAACAGGCTGTCCTTCTTCCACACTATTCTTCTGCCCCTTTATCAAATATTAGATGGTTAAAGATTTGAGGGTTTGTCTCAGTATTGTCTATTCTGTTCCATTAGTCTTCGTTTCTGTTTTGATACCAATTTCACACTGTTTTTGTTACTATAGCCCTATAATATGATTTCAAGTCAAGAATTGTGACACCTCCTGTTTCCTCTTTCTTGCTTAGTCATGTTTTAGCTCTTCTTAGCCTTTTGTTATTCCATATGAATTTGAGAATTGCTTTTTCTATATCCATGATGAATGACATTGGTATCTTAATAGGAATTTCATTGAATCTACCTAGGGCTTTCGGTAGAATGACCATTTTGATTATATTGATTCTGTCTACCCAAGAACATGGAATATTTTCCCATCTATTCAGGTCTTCTGGAATTTTTTTTCAATATTTGATAGTTTTTGTTGTAGAAGTCCTTAATATCCTTTGGTCAATTGATGCCCATGTATTTTATTCATTTGAGGAGATTGTGAATGGGACATACTTCGTGATTTCTTCTTCAGTGGACTTGTTGCTGGAGTATAGGAAAACTAAGATTTATGAGTATTGATCTTATAATCAACCACTTTGCTGAAATCGTTTATAAGCTCTAGAAGTTTTCTGGTGAGCTTGTTGGGTCTTCTAGGTAGGATCATATCATCAGCAAATAGAAACATCTTGACTTCCTCTTTTCCTATTCGAATTCCTTTGATTTCCATCTCTTGATATCTCTGGCTAAGGTTTCAAGGACTACATTGAATAAGAGTGGTGAAAGTGGACATCCTTGCCTTGTTCCTGAATTCAGTGAGAATTCTTTCAGTCTTTCTCCATTAAGCATAATGTTGGCGATGAGTTTGTTATAAACGGCTGTTACAAAATTAAAGTATCTTCCTTTGATCCCTATTTTCTCCATAGTTTTGAGCATAAATGGGTGCTGAATTTTATCAAAGTCCTTTTCTGCATCAATTGAGATGATTATATGATTATTATTTTAATTCTGTTTAAGTGAATTATATTTATTGATTCATATATGTTAAACTAGCCCTGCATTCCTGTTATGAAGCCCACTTGATTTGATATGTTACCTTTTTGATGTAATTTTGGATCCAGATAGCTAGAATTTTATAAGGGATTTTTGCATCTATGTTCTTCAGGGAAATTGGTCTGTAGTTTTCTTGATATGTCTTTGTTAGGTTTTAGCATCAGGGTCATAGTTGCTTCATAAAAAGTATTTGGGAGGGTTCCAACCCTTTCAATTTCATGGAAAAGCTTGTATAGGATTGCTGTTAATTCTTCTTTAAAGGTCTGTTAGAATTCTGCCATGAATACATCAGATTTTGGGCTTTTATTTTTTGGAGGGCCTTTGATTGCTGTTTCGCTTTCACTTCCTGAGATTGGTTGGTTTAGAATATCAATGTCCTCCCATGTGAATTTGGGAATGTTGTTTGTGGCAAGATATTTGTCTATGTCTTCCAGATTATCAAATTTGGAAGAGTATATCTTTTCAAAATAAGTTCTGATAATCTTCTGGATTTTGAATCAGTGGTGATATGTCCAATTTTATCTTTGATTTTGTTGATTTGCTTCACTTCATTCTTACTTTTGGGCAGGTTGGCAAGGGGTCTGTTGATCTTATTTATTTTTTCAAAGAACCAACTTTTTGTTTTGTTGATACTTGTATTTTTTTGTTCTTAACTTCATTGATTTCAGCTCTAATCTTAGTTATTTCCTCTCTTACATTAGGTTTGGGATTGGATTGTTCCTCTTTTTGTAGGGATTTGAGTTGGATCATATGTCTATTTATTTGGGGTCTTTCCTGATGAAGGAACTCAGTGCTATAAATTTACCTCTTAAAAATGCTTTCATCCTATCCCAGAGATTTCAATACATTGTTTCATCATTCTCATTCATTTCCAAGAATTTCTTAATTTCTCTTTTAATTAACTCTTTTATCCATTCTTCATTTAAGAGGGTATTATTCAATCTCCAATTATTTGAGTAGGTTCTGTTGTTTTTCTTGCTGTTAATTGCTAAGATCATACCATTGTGATCTGATAGAATACATGGGACTATGTCAATTTTTTTTTTATATTTGTTAAGGTTAGCTTTGTGGGATAGGATGTGGTCTATTTTGGAGAAGGATCTATGGGCTGCTGAGAAGAAGGTAAACTCAGTTGAGTTAAGTCCAGTTGATTTATAGAGTTATTTAGCTTAGAGATATCTTTGTTGAATTTTTGCTTTGATGATTTGTCTATTCTTGATAATGGTTTATTAAATCCCCCAGTGTTATTGTGTTGAGATGAATGAGGGGTTTAATATCCTTGAGTACTTTTTCCATATGTTTGGAAGGGTTTTAATTGGGGGTGTAAATGTTAACTATCATTATATCTTCTGGATGAATTTTTCCTTTCACTATGATTTAGTGACCTTCTTTGTTCATTCTGACTAGTTTTTGGTCAAAATTAACTTTATCAGATATAAGGTTTGCAACACCAGCTTGCTTTTTTGGGACCCAAGCCTGGTAGACATTTTGTCAACCTTTTACCTTCAGTCTGTGTCTATTTTTGATTGAGATGTGTCTCCTATAGGCAGCATATTATTGAATTTTGTTTTTTGATCCGGTAAGCCAATCTGTCTTTTAGTTAGGGCACTGAGTCCATTCATATTCAGAGTTAGAATAGATATGGGAATTTGGTTCCCTGACATTGTGACTATTGCTGTGTTTTGCATCATGTTGGATATATTTTAGTGTGTTCTGTGATTATTGACTTTCTTCTGTTTATGTGTTTTGGCAGTTGTTTGCATGTTCCTCTGAATGAAATATGTCCTTGAGAATTTTCTGTAGTGCAGGCTTTGTGTTCACGTACCTTGCTACTTTGAATTTATCATTGAATTATTTAATTTCCTTGTCACATTTAAAGCTGAGTTTTGCAGGATATAGTATCTTTGGTAGAAAATTATTTTCTTTCAATATTTGAAAAATATTATTCCATGCTCTCCTGGCCTTTATTGTCTGATCTGAGGAATCCATAGTAATCCTAATTGGTCTGCCTCTGAAAGTGATTTGGTGTTTTTCCCTTGCTGATTTTAGATTCTTTACTTGATTTCTCTGCTATTCATTTTATAAATGATGTGTCTCAGTGAATTTCTCATTTGATTAGGTCTGTTTGGTGACCTATAGTCATCTGAATTTAATTTTTTGGATAAGTTCTGAAATGGGGGAAAATTCTCCTTGGCTATTTCACTTAGAAGGTTTTTAATGCCCCTTTTTTGTTGTTCAATGTTTTATTCAGTTCCAATTACTCCTAATTATTTCTTCTCATCTTGTCAAATACTACTTGGAAGTTCTGATCATGCTCAATAAAGTTCTTTTCTTGAACTTAATGTTGCTCAGCCTGTCTTCATAGTCTGATGTTTGGTCTTTGAGAGATGAAGTGCTATTTTCTACTGCATTTACTCTGGTATTAGTTCTTCCAATGAGCTTTTGATTTGGTTGACAGTATTTTTCAATTCTAAGAGCTCTGCTACATCTCTTTGTAGAATGCCTAGCTTTTTATATATGTGGTCTCTCATTTCCTAAAATTACTCTTTTACCTCTTTCCTTAAATCTTATTTTAATCCTTTGATTGAATTTCTAATCACATTGTTGATACATTTTTCTAGGCTTTCATCTAGGACCCGAACCATGGAGATGTTGGATGAAGAGCTGTGGGGTTGACGTGGAGGACTATTTCCCTTTTACCTATTTTCAGTTACAGGGAGTGTGACTTGAGGTCCGATACTGAATAATTCTCTTGGCTTTGTTGATGGTATTGGAGCTTTTTATCTCTTTGCATAGTTGGGCTGGTATACAATTTGGGTAACACTGTTGAATGTCTGGCACCCCAATCTGTGAAGTATTGTGTACCTTTAGGTTTTCCAGTACCTCAGGGGATGGGGATAGAAGTCAATAAGTGCAGCCAATGCATACAACAGATAATGTTGACTGTAGCTGTTACATTATGATTAGCATCTATAGGAGCAATTGGATTAGCAGTTTTCTTCCTTGATAGGTCTCACATTATACTTGGTTAGCAAGCAAACACCTATTTTTAAGTATGGCATTCATTTCAGTTTACCAAGATCTCTGCAGGTGAGGAAAGAAAAACGTCTAGAGAGCAAAGGGAATGAGGTAGAAAGGTAGTGTGGAATGTGTGAATTAGTTTATAGAGCTAGATGGTAGTAGAGATGATGTAAGCTATCCTGCTAGAAATAAGGAAAAGATAGAAATGGGATAAGAGTGGAATAATGACTTTGAGGGAGGAAGAGAGGGATCAGAATACATTTTAAGAATTGAAAGAATAAAGGGAAGAAGGGAGTAGTAAAGACTGGGGGTCTTTTCAGCCCAAAGAGACTGAGGACTAGTTTGCAATATTGCAGACTGCCACAGGTTGAACCCCAGCAATACAAACACAGCAGACAAATGCAACAAATCACAGTGACAGTAAAAAATCAATGAACCACACAAACAAACAAAAAATACACACACTAAGGAATACCAATTCCAAGAACAACAACAGCAACAACAACAACAAAAAAGGAGTTGGGAAGGTTCTGAATTATTACTGCCAAAGCCAAAATGTACCATGGGGGGTATGTGATCATAGCTGAGTTCTAGGTGGAGCTACTTCCCAGTTGGGTTTGTTCGAGGGAATGAATTTTGGTGATCTTAGCTGACAGTGAGATTCCCAGGAGGCCTCCCAGTAATTTTCTCCTGTAGAGGGGTTGCAAACATTTACCTTCCCTGCTTCCTGTGAGAACAGACTTCAGGGCCACCCTAATTGCACTCTTGGGCAGTTTAATGTCTGCCTGCCCAAACACTTGTCCCACTTCAGCCAGGGACCCAGGAGCCACTGGGAGTCTTGTGGATCTGATGCAGTTGTAAGGGACTCTTGCTATTCCAAGGAGAGTGGCCAGCCTGAATTGAGCTCACCTGGGACCATTATCTCCCCACTTTTGGGTGTCTTGAGGTCTCCATTTGCCCCAAGAGATGATGTGTAGGGCAGTCACAACCCCAGCAACGGGAGGACTGCGTGAAGGACACACCAGCCCAGCTTGACCAGTGTTTATGGAGGTATCAAATGCAACCACTAGGGGGTGTGGAAGCCCAGTCTCACTTGGAGTGCCCAGGACCAATGAGACTGCTTCCGTTTACAGAATTCAGGGTCTGAAAGTAGAGGAAAGCACTGGATCTAGGCTGCCCCTTCTGTTCATAGGTTCCTGAGGCTGAATTAGTCTCTACCCCACCTGAGACTTTCAGGCAGTATCTGTTGGACCTGCAGGCAGAACCACCCCTGGCTGTTTAGGTCTTATTGAGCAGAATCCTGGTCACTGAGCCCATGCAGATTGGGCATCCAAGGGTGTGGCAGGAAGCCTCTAAACATGAGTTGCTGGATCAGTAGGGAGGATCTGCCATGCCCACACAGCCCCCAAGGCAGACAGTCAAAACACTGGGGACTTGGAGCTCCTCCTTTGGACTGCACACCCTATTCTGCTCTGTATCTGGTGGTTTTGGGTTCACTGCTCACGAAGCAGTTTCCTGTATGCCCTCTAGGAGGTTTCAAAATGGCAGAGTGATCCTGTTTCTTCATGTGATCAGATTCAGGGGCCTCTCATTTGTGTGTATTAAAGTAGTCCCTTGCTTCCTGCTGCTGCAGCCCTGAGGGACACGAGTCCCACTCCTAGGCTCTGCTAAGTGCTTACGGCTGTGTCTTAGTTTATTTAAGCGTGTGCAGCTTCCTCCCCTCTGGGGCAAATTCCCAGTCCACCACTGGCTGGGTAGTTGGCACTGGAAGATTAATATTTGAGATTTCCTGTACTTCAGCTGGTCCATGGCTCCATGTCACTAAACTGCCTTCCTTGTATAGTAATTAATTTGGGGAGAAATTTTGCTGTCCACCCACTTCACAGTAAGGCACTTCTCCTACCATTGGCATCCTGCATTCACAGAGAGATTTTTCATTCAGCTCTGCCATGGGTCGCCATGAAGAAACTCCTTCATCGTAACCATACATTTAGACACCTTGTATTTACTCATTGTACAGTGGGATTATCTGTAGATGGTCTATCCCAGAAAACCTGAGGTATTAGATAACATAACCAAAGACAAGGAGAACACAAAGCATTTCTCATGAGGGAGGGAGGAGGAATGGGAAAAGATAGGAAATGTGGAATTAATTTAATAAAATCATGTTATGTGCAGATATAAATATAGCACAGCAAATTCCATCTTTATGTATATGTATAAAGCACCAATAATTCAGTTAGGTATGTTTAGTGATGTAGTGGAAGGAGAATAGGGAGAGGGAGGCAGGGAGAGAAGAGGGGGTCCCAGGGACTAAAATGGAGTAAATGAAATCCTACATATGTTTAATTTTGTTAAAATGAACCTATTATTTATAACTATATTGTTCTAATAAAAACATCCCTCATGAGAAAAAATTACATAAAATTTGGAAGGGATAATCAAAAATGAACATAATAGTTCATGAAGATCTTCATCAATGAATTTTTTCATCTGCAAGTTAAGAAAACATCTCCAAATTTTGATGGCAAACTCATTACTACCAAAAGGTTTCAGGGCAACTGTAGGTCCATGAAAATGCATCTCTCAGCTCTCTTGTGACACAGAGCTCATGTCCCATGCTCTCATTTTCTCTGCTCTGAAATCCATCCAACCAATGATTTAGTATGCTAATGTTGGCACCTTCCTGGGGGGCTAGGGATTCCTCTGACTTTGGTTTGAAGACTCCCCAGTAGTCTTGCCAAAACTTTCTTAGCACTGGATGCTAAGACTTTCCTTCCCTAAATCCCTGCCTCTTTCCCCTTTTCCTTCCTTATTCCCTCTCTCCCTTTTATTCTTCCTTCCTTCTTTTCTTTTTTCTTTCACAGGAGTCAGACCTGCATTCCAGCATCCTCCATTTCCCTTCTTGGTTTCCTTTAATGAATCCCTTGCATAACTAACCCCCCAATAACTCTCTTTCAGGTCTGTATTTTAGAAAACCCTGGCTAACATAGCAATCAAATGGAGGACTCCCAGAATCAGAGCACCTTGAGAAAAATAATTGGTTTCCACTAGGTAGACACTAGCTGGCTGGTGGAGATGCCTGAAAACAATGTACTATGAGCCTATGAGCTACTTAACTTCTAAGAGTGGAGTGCATGTGCTGGATAAAGTGGCTGGCAAGCTTTGGAATAAAAAGAGTCTTGAGGACTTAGAGGGGTTCAGACTTAGGTTAGCCTCACATGGCTTCAATAACACAGCTCCTCTCTGCATCCAGGATTTTCTGCCTTATTTTTTATTTCCCTTTTGAACATGCTATTCTTAAATTTCCTCTGTACCTTTGTGATTTTTGGTTGGGCTTCATTTAGAAATTTCCTTTCCCTTCAATGACACATGAATAAAAAAAGAGGAATCACTTCTATGACACACTTATAAAATTCTGCTTCCTGCCATTCAAGGGCATCCCTGAGAGATTTGGCTATTAAGAGCTTTTCATGCCTCCTGATTTACTGTTTAAAGCCATGTTTATATTTTAGTGACTGCCACTTGCACCACTTGATCTTACAAGGTTTTTCTTAGTTATTGGACCATTATTTCCCCCTCTTCAGCAGTGTACCAAATGACAGCGAACACAGTTATTAAAGTTGTCTTTGGATTACAGAAAGGAGGCTGAGATAGAAAATGAGATCTTTTTCAAGATTATGAAAGCAAAAAAATGACTATGTGCAAAATATAGTGCATCATATAGTAGAAAGGAATCTGACTGATTTTGTGTCTTCCTACGTTACTGATTTATTTCCTTCTCTGAATCTGCGATCTAAAACCTGTTGTATGTATGAAGTCAGTTAGGACACTTTGTCCTTTACCTTTGAGTCTTCTAAGAAGTTCCATTGGTTAGACACCCTTGGCTGACTACCCAATTACCAGCAACCAAGGTGCCCCTAGGTCAGGATTAGCCTAAGCCAGCTAAGATGTCCTGTTCACATGCCTACATGCTCACCCTTCCAACAACCTTTGTGACTGGATGCGGCATGTGACAGAGTTCTGACTAAAGAGAAAACCTTTAGATTCCTTACAAAATAGGTGCAAGAGAATAGCTCACTGATACCACTCCTTTATCCATCTTCATGCTTTGAATATGTATGTGACTAGATTGTAAGCTCTTTTGAAATATGCAGAGCAAATCCTTTTTATGTTTATATCTTTCCCAGCTCTTAGCACAGTATGGAAAATTCTAGTGGATATTTAAGAGACTGGTTAATTCACGCCACAAACACCACCCTGGACATGGTACCTGACATTTGAGAGGGAAGCCCCAAATCCTAGCTTCTTCCAGAAGAGTAAAAAGTTTGGACAACACATTCAGGACTCCACCTTTTATAGCTCCTTCCTAAGGCAATGTCTCCCAAATCATTTAGTTTTGTGAGCTAACTGAGCTTGGCATTCTTGAGAACCCTTGGACCACAGAGATCAAAGAGATGGTTTTAAATAGGTATGAAAGCATTCCCTGTTGCAATCCCCTAAGGCTCAGTGCAAATTAAACTGGCAATATGCTCAGCTCCCAGTTTCTCTCAGGAAGGGGCACTTTTTCCTCCACTATGCAAGGGCTAAATCTATAGCTTGCAGTCAGAGTTAATACCTCTGAGCACCTAAAAGGGCATGCAAGTATTTCCTGCACCTTCTATCCCTGGTTCCATGTGATGCAACCAATTTTCCTGCTTCTCTATGGACAGGGTTTGGTCACACATCAAACATTCAACTTTCACAGCTCCTACTCAAAGATATGTTTCCTAAATCACTTAGTTCTGGGGGCCATTAGACCTTGGCATTCATGAATCCCCCAGGACCACAGAGAACCAACAGGTGGTTTCAAGCAGGTGCAGAAACACTACCAGCAGCTATTTCCCCAAGGTTTAGGATACAGCAAGCTGGCAGAAACATTCAGATCCCACTTTTTCCATGGAAAGGGTTTGACTACATATATCATATTTTTAATTTCCCAGCTGCTACCATGGGCCAGGTTTTTAATAAGCCTGCATCTGTGAGTAGGCAGAGCAGATAATTAGTAGTCCTCTGGGAGCCTAAATGGACATGTGGGGATGCCCCACAGTTCCTGGCTCTGGCTTGCTCCAGACACAAGACTGAAGCCCTAGTTAACCCACTTATCTCTGAGAAAGTGATAGTTCCCATCATATACTAGACCCCTGAAGGTGACAAAGAGCAAAGAAATGGGTTTAAAAAGCATTTTTTAAAAATAAAGTGCAAACATCTGTCATAGATCCTATCGTTGGATTAGTGGAGAGTGGAGGATGAATTCTTAGTGTATTGATGAGACTTGGCACACCCTAATCTCTTGAGGGTCACTTAGAACAAAGACGGTGTTTTGAAAAAAAGCACAAAAATCTGAGAGGTACTCAATCTCTGACCAAGCTAATTGGTGAAGTTTATTTCTTATACAAAGCCATTCTGGTTGACTGGTTTACTAAATATGCAGAAACCAACACAGATAGTAGTCAAAGAAACAAAGAAACAGAGAAATGGGTTACAAACAAAACAATACAATAAGTTTATACAAACTGTCCTTAATGAAATGGAGAGAAGTAACTTATCTAATAGAGATGTCAAAATAACAGACATAAAACTGCTTATTACCAAGGTCAAGAGAGACAACATAAACAAAACATGATTTTAACAGAGACAAAATATAAAAAAGTACCAAACTGAAATCATAGAGCTGAAGAATACTATAGTTGAACTAAAAAATAACAGGTTCAGTAGAAGACTAGGTCAACTGAGAAAAAGATTAGGAAACTCAAATTCAGGCAATTGGCAACCAATCAGAGGAGCAAGCAGAAAAAAGAAGAAAAAGATGAAGATAGGTTAAAGGACTTATGGGATAGCATTAAGTATACTAATACATAATGGAACTTCTAGAAGACAATAGAGATAAATGGAGCAGAAAACTTATTCAAAGAAGGAATGGCTGAAAACTTGCCAAACCTGGGGAAGGAAATAAGTACCCAGGACCAGGAAGCCCAAAGGATACCAAATAAAATGAATACAGAGACATCAAGAAACACTAAAATTGAGTTGTCAAAAGTTAAAAACAAAGAGAAAAAATTGAAAGCAGCAAGAGAAAAAGGAATTGACATTTATAAGAAAACGTCCATTAAGCTATCAGCAGATTTTTCAGTAGAAACTTTGCATGGTATACAGAAGCTGAATGATATATTTAAAGTCCTAGAAGAAAACTGCCCAGTAAGAATATTATAGATAGAAAACTTGTCCATCACGAATGAAGAAGGGATAAAGAATTTCTTAGATAAACAAAAACAAGGAATTCATCACCATTGGATATGCCTTATGAGAAATTAAAAAGAGAATTCTTCAAATGAAATGAAAAGACACTAAAATAAAATAAAAACAACAAAAACCAAGAGATCATTAGATAGTAGGAAACTCATTGATTGGTAAAGATAAATATACAAACACAATAAGAATACTGTATTTCTATCATAATGGGGAAAAGAGCTTTTAATTCAACTATAAAAGTATTAAAGGAACCATAAATAATTTATGTCACTGAATATTTAAGAAAAAAAGATAAAAAAATCAAAATCCAACTGTATGCTATCTATAAGAAACTCACGTTAGCTATGAGGACACACAGACTGAAAGCAAAGGGACGGAAGAAGGTATTTCATGCAAGCATAATCAAAAGAAAACAAGTATGGCTTCACTTACATCAGACAAAGTAGATTTCAATCAATTCAATTCAATTCTTTATTTCTGGAGATAAAGACTGTCATTATATGATAACAAAACAGTGAATTCAATAGGAAGATCCAAAAATTATAAGTATATACGCATGCAACTTCAGAGAATCAAGGTATGTAAAACAAATGTGAACATACATAAAAGGAGAAATTGACAACAATACAATAATAGTAGATGACATTATCTCACTTTCAATAATGTACAGAATATCCAGACAGAAAATCAATAAAGAAAAAGTAGACTTCAACAATACTGTAGATCAAATGAAATGAGCAGACAAATACAAAACTTTTCACCCAACAATAGAAGAATATATACTCCTCTGAAGTGCACATGCCACATTTTTCAGTATGTTAAGAAAACAAGTACTAACATATTTAAGAACATCAAAAACATATAAAGTAAGAGAGCTATAAAAGTAAGAGAATGGGAAAATTCACAAAAACATGGAAATCAACCACTGGCTCAAAACGGCAGTCCAAAAGGAATTTTAAAAATAATGCGTTGAGGGATTGGGGATTTAGCTCAGTGGCAGAGTGCTTGCCTAGCATGCGCAAGGCCCCGAGTTTGGTCCTCAGCCCTAAAAAAAATAAAAAAAATTAAAAAAATAAAAAAATGATATGTTGAGGCAAAGCAAACAAGAAGAAAAATACATCTTATCAAAACTTACAGGCTGCAGCAAATGCAATATCAAGCATGATGTTTATAACTTTAAATGTTTACATTAAAAAACAACACAGAGCTCAAATAAACAGCCTGACTTTATACCTCAAGGCACTAAAAAATGAAACCTAATGTTAGCAGAGGGAAGGAAATAATAAATATCAGAGCACAAATAAGTAAAATAGAAAACAGAAAAATTATAGAAAAAAATCAACTAATCTAAAAAAAATTCAAATAAAAAAATCCTCAAATTGATAAATTAAGAAAAAGAAGACTCAAGTAAAATAAGGAATGAAGTAGGAGACATTATAATCAGAGCCTTAGAAATAAAAAGAATCATAAGAGACTATTAACAAACAAACATGTGCCAACAAACTCATAACCTAGAAGAATAGATAAATTCCTAGAAACACGCAATCTACTAAGACTGAATCATGAAGAAATGGAAGTCCTGAATGGGTCAATAACAAATGAGGCCGTGTAGTAATCAAAAACCTCTCAACACCACCAAAAAGCTCATAATGAGGTGGTTCATGTTGAATTGTAAAAGATATTAAAAAAAGAATTAATACCTTCTTAAATTCTTCCACAGAATAAAAGTAGAGGCAATGCTACTCATTTTATGAGGCCAGCACAACTTTGATGCCAAAGGCAGACAAGGAGATCAAAAGAAAAGAAAACTATAGGCCAGGAACTGGTGAATATAGCAGCAAAAATCCTTAATACAATACTGCAACTGAATTTTGCAACTCACAAAAAAATTATACCTTATGACAACATGAGATATATTTCTGGGATCCTACATTGGTTTAATATATGCAAATCAATCAATGTGATGTACCATGTTAACAGTATGAAAGATAAAAACCTTACAATCATCCCAATAGATAGAAAAATAAATGAATTTAATCAAATTTGAAATCCATTAATGATAAAAATCTCTAAAAAAATAGGTATAGAAGGAAACTTCTTCAACACAATCTAGTTCATTTATGGAAATCCCACAGCTAACATCATAATCAATGGGAGAAAACTAAAAGCTTTTACTTTAGGGTCTAGTGCGAGGTAAGGATGCCCAGTTTCACCACTTCGTTTCAGCATCATGCTTGCTGTAAGTCCTAATGCACGTAATCAGAAATGAAAAAGAAATAAAAGACATCCTAAATGAAAAGGGAAAAGGAAAATGATGCTGCTTATAAATGATGTGATTCTATATGTAAAAAGTCCTAACACTTTCAAACAAAAAAAGTTAAAACTAAGAAATAAATTCAGTAAAGGTGAAGGATACAAAATCAAACTATAAAACCCAGACACATTCCTTTACATAAAATGATCTATCTGAAAAATAGATCAAGAGAATTATTCCATTTGTAACTGCATCATAAAGAGTAAAATTTAGAAATGAATTTCTATAAAAATTTAGTAAAGGAG
The DNA here is from genome assembly GCA_004027875.1 of Aplodontia rufa. Lineage (NCBI taxonomy): Eukaryota > Metazoa > Chordata > Mammalia > Rodentia > Aplodontiidae > Aplodontia > Aplodontia rufa. Next base: position 22,175 of record PVKS010031144.1, read on the forward strand.
CAAGTTCTGTACACTGAAAACTATATAATATGAATAAAAAAAATCAAAGACAACAAAAATAAATGAAAAGGCAACCCATTAATACACTGGAAGAATATTTAATATTATTAAAATGTCCATATTATGCATGCTGATACACAGATTCAACACAATCATCAAAATTCTGAGGCATTTTCCACAAAAATAGGAAAAATAATTATAAAATTCTATGGAAGCACAATGATTTTGAATAGCCAAAGCAATCTTAAGAAAGAACTAAATTGAAGGCACCATGCTTCCTGATTTCAAATTACATTACAAAGCTATAGTAATAAAAACAGTATGGTAGTGGCATAAAAACAGATACAGGGAAAATGAAACATAAGAGAACCCAGGAATGTATCTAACCACATAATTTAACTAATTTTCAATAAGGGCATAAAAAATACACAATGGGGAAAAGTCAGTCTCTTCAAAAAACAGATATTCACATGTAAAAGAATGAAATTGGGCCTTATCTTACACCAGATACAAAAATAGTTTGGAAGCTTAAAACTGAGACCATAAAACTTTTAGAAACAAAACTGGGAAGAAGCTCCCTGAAATTAGCTTTGGCAAAGTCTTCATTGAATATCAAACAAAAAAAAAATCAAGCAATAAAGGTAAAAATAAAAAAGTGTGAGCCTAATAAACCAAAAAACCTCTGTAATGTGAAGAAAGAACTAAAAATAAAAAAGTAGCCTATAGAGTAAAAAGAAAATATTTGCAAAGCACATATTCTGGTAAGGGGTGATATCCAAAATATATAAAAAATTCATATAACTTAGTAGCAAATAATAATAATATGATTAAAAACAGACAAAAGTCCTGATAGACCTATTTCCAATGAAGATGTAAAAATTACTAATAAGAATTTAAGCTGCTCAATATCACTCATATTGGGGAAACACAAAATCACAGTAAGATATCACCCCAGAACCATGAAGATGGCTATCACCAAAAGTACAAGAGAGAACTTTTGCCAAGAGTGAAGAGTATGGAGAAAAGAAAAACGTTGTCCACTTTTGGTGGGAATATAAATTGACAGAGCCCAAGGAAATGGAATTAGTAGCTCATAGAAATAACATTTGTTGCAGCATTATTCATAGTAGTCAAGATATGGAAACAACCTAACCACCCATCAATGGATGAATTGATCTGTATCAGTATCTATATATAATGGACCATATGTAAGCCTTGAAAGCAAAGGACCTAAGTATCCATCATATCAGCTTTAGAAACAATGAGGTTCTCACATTCATGAGGATGTAGATGACACAGGTGAACATGGAGGGCATTGTTTTAAGAGAAATAAGCCAGACACAGAAAGAAAAATACTTTGTGAAATCTAAAAAGAGGGGCTGGAGCGGTAGCTCAGTGGTTTCAGCGCTTGTCTGGCAAGCACGAGGACCTGGGTTCAAACCCCAGCACCATGTACAAAACTGAGTGTTGGAGCAACTAAGGCCATGTGAAAAACTAAATAAAGTTATTTTTCTCTTTCTCTGTCTCTCTCACT
>PVKS010031145.1:0-23707 GCA_004027875.1 Aplodontia rufa
TATATATTATAGATGATTTTTATGTGTAAGTTTAATGATTACAATATAAAAGTATAAATATATATTGTATATATAAATGTGTACAATTATAATTATATATTGATGCATTTTACTTACATTACTTTATATAACATTTTATTTGCATAATACTTATAGTATTTATAGATATTACTTATATATGTGTACTTTCACATATGATTTTTAAATCCACCTTTTATTTAACTTGTTTGGGATTTTTCTAAGATTCCTGGAGTCCAGGACAGTGTACATCACATGGTGGAACTGCTATATATTTTTTTACATGAAAAACTAAATGAGTAAATGAATGAATAAGTGCTCACCTCTTGTCTTGATTGTGTCTGGAGTTCTGTATTCACTGTATTCACTGTATTCACTGACTTCAGAGTGACTGGATGGATAGAGAGAGGAATGTGGTGGAAGCAAAATTCTACAGAGAACAAATGACTGGGTTGGGGTTACTCCTCTTGGAAAGGAAGTCTAAGGAGTTTCTCATGGCAATGAGAAGAAATTGCTGTGATGGATGAGCAACAGATGCTTTCCCATTTCCACGGAGCAACAGAGGAGTCCTGACCTCAGCACATGCTCACTCATGTCTAATTATATTTTAATTACAACATTCAGAGCAAAGGAGATATAGACAAGAAGCAAGGAGGAAACTCCTGAAAAGAGGGATTTTTCAGTATGCAGTGAGTGATTAGCTCTTTACCTTTGTCATAAATGATTTTTAAATAATTTTTTTTCAGAATTAGTTCTGAGACCACCTCTTTTCTGGATGATTGCTCCTTTGGGACACCCATGCATCCCCCTCTTCCTGCATTTTCTCCCTTTCCCTCACAAACTTTCCTAATCCACCGTTGTTCTTGAAGCCTCAGAATAGGATGGTGCTGGAAGCTCACCAGCCTGCTGATTTAAAAGCTGCGAAGGTCAGCAGTCTGCAGTGAAGGCAAGGTGGGATCTAGACCAGGACCAGGGAGAGGCGCCGGGCTGGAGCTGTCAGGGAAGCATTTATCCTCCTTCTTCCTCATACAAGAGAAACATCACCCTCCAGTTGGAAGAATTGGGGACAAACAAGGAGTCCCCAAGGACTGGGACTCATGTGTGCAGGAGTCTTTGTTTACCCCCATATCTCCTTCCACAGGTTCACCTGAGGCTGAAGAACTCTGAATTTTTATAGGGTTCTGTCTACATCTGCAAAAGCAAAATTGTTATTGCCTCATTCCACTTTTTCTCTGCTTTAGGAAGAAACCAATCCTTGTCAAGTGTGACCTGACTCCAGAGCTCCCCTTGTCTACAAGAGTAGACCCATCATCCTTTGGCACAGAAGCTGACAATGGTTCATGAAGAAGGAGAGTGTCCCTGTGGCTTCACATTGGTTTCTGAACACTCTTCTTCCATAATCACAAAGACCCCAAGCTCCTCTCCTGCCCTCAGTTTTCTATTTCTACATATCCTTTTGCCATATAATTGGCTTTTGTCTCTACCAACCACTCTATCTTGGAACATAGAAGTTAGCCAAATTAAAAACCTTTTCTGTATGATCCCACCCCAAACACATATATCCATGCCAGTCTCAGGCTTTCCTGAGACTACTCAACTCTGAATGCATGTTTTTCCCAAAGTCCTCCAACAAGGACACTTGCCAACTCTTCTTGACTTCTTCATATTTTTGATAGAAAAATCTCACCATGTTTTGTTAAAATCAGTTTTACTTCTTCCTCAGTCCACATTACAGAACCTGGATTGATCTGATTGGATCATGCACATTCTTCCCTTCCCTTTCAAAACAAACATACACACACTCTTAGAAGTTGACATGAAGCCAGGTATTAGATCCTTCAATCAGGGGATGGTTAGTCAGAACTGTATGGGGACAAACCCCAAAATGGGGCATATAGACCCAAAGTTGGGACAGAAACCCATGAAGTCCGTGATATGCCAGCATGATCAGAACACAACTATGTAGGTGGGGGTGCCACCTGAAATCAGGTGCATATCCAGGTGTTGTGGCTAGAGTTCAGGAGGCAGAGTTAGAGTGATAACACAGGGTGCAGGGAGCAGATTGTCTTTATTTTTTCTTTCTTTTTTTTTATCGAGGAGTTGAGTTGTTGAATAATCATAAATGCATCTAAAGTAACAATATGATATGCATTTGATCCTAATCACCCCCACATCGCTCACACTCTAGTCTCTTGATTGTTCTGTATTTCCCCCATCACATAAATAAATGTCCATATATATATGATTGTGATTTTTACAGAATTAAATGATTAAATAAGTATTATTTGGCTTCTGAGGGAGGGAAAGAGTATGCTATGTTGTTGATTATGTCCCTGGATCCTTTCCTCTCCTGCCTCCCTTTCCCCTCCTCCAATTTCCCTCCCCTTCCCCCACCATATCTATGGTTTCCCTATTGCTATGCCTTTGGTGGGTCTAGTCCAGGAGCTTGACTGTCTTCCACCCAAGCCTTTGTTTTGGAAAGCAGAATATCTTAACCAAATTGTAGTTTGTAAAGACGATTCCAACTTGGGTACAAAAAGAGGGTGCTATGTATCTTCATTTAGTCTTGTAAGAGAAGGAACTCTTATCAGATAAATTTTTGCAGTTGCTGAGATAATGATTTTTGTTCTTTATCAGAGGGAGCCTACTCGGGGACATTATAGTAAAGGTAATTCTGCTATTATTACTTTCAATAACAAATATTGTTATTAGTTGAGGACATCTGTCATATATAAAGTGGTGTAATGGTTACCTAGAGTGTAACACAAGAGATGGACATAGAAATGATATGACTTCATGTGGATAGTAACTGGTCCCTAGGAAGGGGAAGGAAAGGAAAGCACCCAAAGTGAGTTATGGATACTATGATAGTAACTATGAGGTTTTATGAAGGGGATTTTCAGGAAGAAAGAGAAACATAAACAAGGACATAAAAATAAAAGCAATTTCATATGTATCGAGAACTATAAAATTTTTAATACTTAAATATAAAATTTAAGAAATGTAATTCCTTGAAATGAGTTGAGGTAGACAGGGTCAAGACTGAAAAAGTTGCTATGGTAAGTCAAAGCCTATATGCATTTGATGACTGGATGTAAGAAGGCCATGGGTGATTACATATTATATTTTTAAACAGTGCCTTACTAGCAATACACAGGAAAGAATTAAAGTCTACACTGGAAATGGGTGTTATTTTGGTGTGTGGGAGTATGAGGACATGTAATTGATGACTTTTCATATAAATAGTGATGGATAGATAACCTGACATTTATCTACAGACTTGCAATATTTGCTTTCTTATATTTTTTACTTGAATCTATGTAACAGCTTCATACTCTTCTTTGCCTTACATAATTGAAGAACTTGTGCCCAAGCAACAGTCATTTAAAATTCAACAAACAAAAACCCCATCACTTAGTATTTTTGCTTCTTTATTCACCTAAATGATCTTGAGATTTATTTTGTCATATCACAAAATAGTCTTCATTCATTGTTAATTGAAATTATGTTAAACTTTCTTACAATTTGTATTCACATGAATCTAGTAAGTACCTACTGTGAGAAACTGAGCAGGGCTGTGCAGATACACAGATCAATATGGTATGATCTTTCCTTTATGATGTTCATGTTTAGTAAAGACCATAGATTATTAAGCAGAATTTATGAAATAATGTAACTGGCCCCAGCTAGGAAGGTGGGAGGTGATTTCCAAAGATTGGGGAGGGTGAGGGGGTAATGGGGACAGCAAAGGAACAGCCCTTGGCCCATCCTTGCTATCTTGAGAATGCTGGAATCTTGTGAAGGAGAAGTGAAGTGAATGTGGGTGTGTATTTGTTGGGTATTTGGATTATCAATATATTGTTGTGAGTCATTCAGTCCTAACTCTGAATGTATTAAAAGCCATTACTAAATGCTTTGGTACAACCATGTGCATGTAATTGTGTCTATGTACATGCGTGAGAGAGAGAGAGAGAGAGAGAGGAGAGAGAGAGAGAAAGAGAGAGTAAAAGAGACAGAACAAACAATACATTTGATATGCTTTTCAGGGGACTAATTTAAGTTATTTTAAAGGGACCCTCTTTCTAGAACTGATACCTATCCCTCCGAGCCAGGCTTGGTGGGGTTTGAGATTCCTCCAGCAGAACTGAGAACAGCCTATGCATATGCTATACTTTTCCAATGCAACCACCAGGGGGAGCAGTCAGCACAAGGATAAACTAATTCAGGACACCAGCAAGGTCCACCCTTCCACACTCAGCATAGCTTTAAGAACTGCCAACCATTACAGTGACACAGCAATATCTATGTTCATAGCAGCTCAATTTACTATTGCTAGACTATGGAAACAACCCAGATGTCCCTCACTGGATGAATGGATCCAAAAACTGTGGTACATTTATACCATGGAATATTACACAGCAATTAGAAACAATGATATTGCAGCCTTTGAAGGTAAATGGATGGCTATGGAAGAAATTATGCTGAGTAAAATCAGCTTAACACAGAGAACTAATGGTCGAATGTCTCCATTGTAATATCCAGAATCTATACACATTTTATATTATTTTGTTAAATCTTGTATGGTTGTTCAAAAATAAAAAAAAATTAAAATAAAAAAAGAACTGCCAACCAATTCATTCTTACTTTTCAAAATGATCTACCTCTCATGCGTACTCAAAAAACAAACAAACAAAAAAACAAAAAAACAAAAACCACACATACACATACACACTTATGAATCAAAAAAAAATTCAGAAAATGAAGGAGACATTACTTCTCACTACTTTGTCAGACTTAGAAAGCAACACTTATAACACACAAACCTCCAGAGTTGCCTTTTATCTTAGTGATATTGACCATGCCTTCCATCCTCATTCTGACAGACAGATCTAAATGAAACCCTTACCTAGGGTCCTCTGTGTCTCCAGACTGCTAGCCTCTCTTTTGGATTTTCTGCCAAGGAAAAAGTTGCAACATCAACTCACTCTTTCCCTGATTCAAGGCTTAGGACTTCTGTGAGATTAATGTGAGTCTTTGTGGTTGGAAAGTTCACATTTGAGTTTAGTTTGTCCTCCTTCCTGCATACCTGCATCTGTGTAAGCCAGTAATTCTGGAATATTTCCAGAGAAGTTGTCTCCTCATCTTCCTAGAGCAGACTTTTCAGAAAGCTCTTCTTTCTCTACATCCTTACCCTCTCCAATAATTCTGAAAAACCAATGTTTACTCTTATTGTCTCATTATTTATGTTCTATCAAGCTCAAAATATCCAAATGCTGTCTCATCAAAGCAGCTCTGGTGTTGCCCAATCATGTTTTACAGGCCCTTTCAAGCAGCAGCTACAAATTCGTTGTGAGTCCGTTGTGGATAATGCATTGTATACATACTCTCCATTGTCTGTAAAAGAGAAAGAAAGAATGGGTTTTGTTTATATTAAGTACATGTTGCAACATTTTGGAGAAATGATAGGAGGAGTTAGAAAGCCTTTAAAAGACTTTAAGGTATTAGAGACCATCACTTTAAGAAAAATAGTTTCAACTCAGAAGGTCAAGGGTCCAATATTTTCTCTCATATTTAGAAGCTAGAGAGGAAAAAGGAAAAGAAAGGTGGGAATGAATCTCATGAAAATCAAAGGATATCTGTAGGGGAACCCTTAGGAGGTGGGAAATAGGGACAAAGGGGCAAGTGGTGGGGAGTGATATTAGTCAAATTGTATTGTTATATAGTGTGCATGTACAAATACATAACAATACCCCATCAATATGTACAACTATAATGCACCAATAAAAATGTGGAAAGAAAAAATAAAATACTTTCAGGAGAATGATTAAAAACAAACATTGGTTTTATAATTCTGGAGGAAGAGAAAGTATTTATGTAACTCAATGATAATTTCAATGAGAGTAACAAAGTCATGGGATATATACACAGAAAACAGTGAGCCGATGTGTAGTACATGCCTGCATTACTTACAAATGGTCAAGGTGTGGATTAAGTCTGACATATGACTACACTCTCCTGATGTGTTAGTCTGGATGATTCTACTGAGACTGAGTAAACACTTCCTCAAATTCTTTTATATTGAAGGTATTGCTGTCAACTCCTAGTTTATCTGATTTCTGTGATCTTTCAGATTCCTTTGTAATTACCTAGTTTAAACCTAGGAAGAACTATTCACTTGGGAAATCTTTGCTAACTTTCTCTGTTGCCTTATATTCCTTTAAGTCTTCACATGCCATTTCTCTTTATTTATTTATTTATCTATCAAAAACACACTATCAGCAGAACCATGATCAAGGAGGTAACATTAGATGAACAGGCTCTCAGAGGGAATATGAAATTCCCTCCAAAAAAAGAATGTCTCTCAAACCTGGGTTGGATGTGACTGTCCCCTCTCTTGCCACAAATTGATCATCAGGGCCAGGCCTAGAGGTCAGCAAGGTGAGCAAGAGCAGACTTTAGGGAAGCACTCACTCTCAGTTCATATGAAAGCAAAATTGCCCATTGCAGGAGTCTGAAAGTGAGGGCCTCCTTAAACTTCCACTGTAGGTACCTTTTGTAGGTAGCTTTTTGCTACTCATGCCCCTGGTACATGTTATATGTTAAGCACTAAAATAGCACAGTGATTAAGAAATAGTCTTAGGAGTTCATGTGCTCCAGAGAGAGAGTCATATACAGTCAATCAGAATAGAATAGTATAAATGCTCCCATAGAAAAAAGAAATTTAACCAGACACAAGGACTTGGAAAGGATCTTTTAAAGACGTAGCCAGGTAAATAAATATACAATATAGCAGCTGAACTGATAAAAGAAAGCAGGGAGGGAGAGTTTTCCAATCACACATATAGCTGCTGGAGTATTGTCCAATTATGAACTCATTTTCTTGGAGGGCGGAGTGAAGAGACAGCTGCATAGGGCTTTTAAATGCAAAGTCAGATCATTTGGTCATGTTCCATTCATACTGCATCCTCACTCTTCCAGTAAACTTGCATTAATAAATGATTCAGGCAGCTCTTCAAAGGATTAAGTGTGACAATGAAGTGGTAATTCTGAAAAAATTAAAGCAATACATGCATTGAATTGACACAAAATATTCTACATATACTTTCACAGAAAGATCGAAAAAGTGGCAAAGCTCTGTCCCTGTTCTCGTACTTCCTTATTTTCTGCAGTAAAGAAGCTTAAAGTGTGAGCTTCCCTATGTATGCCAGGCAGGTTTGTTCGCTAAGTATTGGGTGGGGTGGTTTTAACATTGAGGCTCTGCCTCACTCTTCTCACTCTTGTGCATACAAGCAAGGTCTGATGGGTTGGGCTGTTACTAAGTGTGATGATGGGCTGGGCTGTTACTAAGTCTAGCACCTTATCACACTTTCCTAACACAGGCTTTGCATTGCCCCTCCACCCACTCTTGAGGCTTAACTTCTAGGTTGGTTCAAATGTCCTTTATTCTGCTTATTAGGTCTTTGTCATTGTCTTTCTCCAGGATTCTATCACCACAAATTCTTCAGCTGGTCTCTGCCAGTCCCTGCACATTGACTGTGATTCCTGGATCTAATCACAAACTAACAACAGTCACTGTAGCAAGCAACCCCAGGTTCTCTTATTTGCGATGTGTCTGACAGGTGACACAAGAAAACTAACTTGTTAAAGCTGGGGAACAAACGTTTCCATTAAAATCTGGGAACTTTAACAGAATATATATATATATCTCCACAGATATGAAACTTTCAGGGGGCCCAAGAATATACACTTATTCACACAAACATAATTTTATGTCATATATTTGAAGTGAATTTCTCCAAAAATTACAGGAATTATGAGGATTAATATTTAGGAACAGGGAAATTGCTGGTGTAATAATATGAAAAAGCACTGGAATGCCACTTTTTTTTTAAGTGATATTCTAGGAGAGAAATTAGAAAATGATCAATATAGAAAATTTGCAGATTTTTTTGTTGGTTCTATTTTTAGGTTTACATGTCATAAGATTATACAATGGCAACAAACATTTTAAAGCACTTCCTACATGCCAGGCACTATGAAGTTTTTGGGATATATCTGTGAATCAGAGAGGTTTCTATGTTTGTGAACCTCAAAGTCTACAGAAATCATGTTTGTCACATCACTTGTGTATAGCTAAGCTGACTGCAAAGGCAAAATAGTGAATACTAGGTGACCAGCCTTTGAACTACCCATTAGCAGACCATCCTCTCATGGGAGCTTCCCATCATTAACTGGTGAAAGTGGACCTTCTCTGTTTTCTTGCCTGTCCACATCTCCTGCTAGCAGTTGTAGAACAGTAAAAATATATTCTCATTTCAACATCCTAGAGTAGAAACAGGGTCAGAAGACCTTGTGTAACTCATTTATACTTCACAAGGCCAAGAACATCTGACAAAGAGATGCTCAACGAGGCCTCCAATAGGATCTTGGAATGGGTGCCTACCTGCTGATTTTAGTTTTGAGGGGTTATCTCAAGATCTACTCCACATTCTAGCTGCAATCTTGAGTTCCTTTTGTACTATTGCTGAAGAGCGCTCCTTTGCACTTTCTGGCCTGAAAGTATTCTCTCAAAAAATTTGACTAAAACTTGCCCCTCATCTGACAATAGGATAGCATTTGTTTGCCTTGCTGCCTGTCACACCTCCTCTATTAGGATAAGATAAAGAATTTCTGGAAATATTTGGAAAGCATGAAAAAGGGAATGATATAAGATAAAAATAAAATAATGTTACAAACTTATATATGAGGTCCAGAATAGATTGGACAAGCAAAAGTAAAAGTAGCTGAATTCAATGGCACAGTGATATAAATTGCAAGATCAAAAACTTTGAGTAAAATAAAAAGCTTGGGAGGTGGGAACCTAACAGAATCCCCTGGGACTTATGATAAAATTTCACATTGTCTACTATATGCAAAATCAGAATTCTAAAAGGAAAGGAGAGAAAATAATAGAGCAATTTTTGAAGAACTACCAACTAAAAATTTTCAAAATTTGAACATAAAAGAAAATACACTATTTCATGTGATCAGTAAACTTGAGCAAGGTTTATTTAAAAAGAAAACTGGGGATTGATACTAAGCAAAGTATCTTATGCACATTTATGATTACATGGAAGTGAACCCCATTGTTACATATAGCAGTAATGCATTAATAAAAAGATGAAAAAACCCCATACAGCTAAACATATGTATTGCAAAATATAGAAAATAAGAAATAGATTTACACACAAACTTTAAAAGCAGGTATAGGAAAAAAAACTTTACATACAGGAAAATTATGAGAATTTTTTATCAAAAATGTAGATGTCAAAAAAAAGAGAGTATCACCTATAAAGTCATGAGAATAAAACTTTCCAATGTAAATATCCAGAGAGATGTCCCTGCAAAATTAAGATGCTTTCCAAAAATATTGCCCAGGCCAAAGTCAAGGAGTTTTTCCCTTTTTTTCTCTGGAAGTCTATGGCTTCAGGTCATACGTTTAGGTGTTTATTCATTTTAAGTTGGTTTTTGTGTATTGTGTAAGTTAAAAATCCATTTTTAATGTTTTGCATGTGGATAAACACTTTTCCCAGCACCAGTTATCGAAGAGTCTATTGTTTCCTCAGTGTGAAAATGAATTCCCTCATAAGAACTCCCACTTCGATATTATGACTTGGGTGTTGGTACGAATATCAATATATCTCAGTAGGCTGCAGAAGCCCATGAGCTGGTTGAAGACCATGAAAAACAAGATTTCAGAATGCAAAAGAGAGGCCATGGATGAAGTGTGGGAAAGAAGGCACCATGACTCATTTCTCTGTGTCATGCACACCAGGTACAACACTGTAGGCATTGTACTCAGTCATCTCATGGCCTGTGATTGCCAGCATGGCTGAGAAGTAGTACTTGGTCTCTTGGAGGTATTGTCATCCCTCTGAGAAATATGAGGATACTATTGACCGGACATATATAGATTAAGGTTATAGACACTGGGATGGAGATCCCATTATGTCCATTTTGTGTCTTTTTCAGATCCAAGAAGCCAGTTAGGAAAGATGTGACCTTGGTGCTGAGTTCTGTGGAGGGTGGGCATTTCATTTGGATCAAGCTTATCTTGAGATGCTATGTACATATCTGTAGGTCTTCAGACACTCCTCTTTAATGACTTTCACTTATTTACTTAGTATAGATTTTCCCTGAATAGAAGTAACATCAAAGAAATTATTTATCAAAGAGAATTTACTTTCAAGAGAATCTTAGAGATGGCCTACAAATAATCAAAACAACTACAAATTCAGTACCTAATACCTGAGTCAGTTAAGGCATTAGGCAGGAAGGATAGAGAAATGAGTGAAAAAATAGAGTTGATCTTTTGAATCTTGAAATTGAAATAAGTTGAGAATGCTTATAGTGACAGAATAAATATGATAAAGGATTTATAGGTGGCTATGGAGCATAAAAGTGATTTACTATACTAAATTGTTTACTGGCAGAGTTTAGTATAGACAAAGAAAGATTACCAACATATGTAATATCAGACAGATGTGTAAGAATAGATAAATGTTAGATCTTCTCAACTTCCACTTTTAGACAGCTCCTTATCTAAAACTTTAACTCCTCCTCCTTTTAACCACAGGGTATTGGGCAAATTGCTTAGACATCTGCAGCATACAAGTTTCATCTGAGAATAAACAAGACTAGTTTCTTTGCCCTGTCTGTGAGCACTTAATGCAGTATCCTTTGGGAAAAGACAATGGAAGTGGTGAGTTACTTGCATATGTGAGTTGTTCTGTTACGTGTATTGGGAAGGGTCATTTTTACTCTAGTTGGCAAGAGCAGATAAGAATCACTTTCAATTAAATAGGCAGAATCATCCCAGTTTGCTCAAAACATTTGATTTAGGATAATGGATTTGGCACAAGCCTGTAATCCCAGTGATTGTAGTTGCTGAGGCAGGAAGATCTCAAATTCAAGGTCAATCTCAGCAGCTTAATGAGGGCCTAAGCACCTTAGTAAGACCCTTCTCAAAGTAAAAAGTAGAAAGGGCTGAGGATGTGGTTCAGTGGTTAAACATCCCTGGGTTCAATCTTCATTATATATATATATATATATATATAAAATAAGATAATGGGTTTTAAGAAGGCTTGGAATGACAGTGACTGAAATACTTACCTAGGATCTAGTAAAAGAGATTATTGGTGTCTGGGAGGGAAAGGGGAAAATGAAAAAGGAAAAAAGCATTTTATTAAGTACAAACCAAACCAACTGAAGCCTGAAACATTGGGCCTCATGGGGGGCTGGAGGTGGGGCATACTTTGCCTTGCCAGGGTTCATAAAAGGAGGAGCAGGATGCAATAAAGAAAACAAAGCAAAGCAAAACAAAAAGTCACAACAACGCAACAGCAATGGCAACACACATGCACACAAACACACGCACAAAGCCCTTCTGATAGGGATAGGTCTGCCTTGCCTATTTTCACAACTCTTGTTTGGTAATATTCCCTACGCCCTGCTGAGAAGGGGGGAGGGTTTCAGAGCCAGAAGGCAGCTAGGGAGCGTAAATGGTTCCTATCACAAAATAAACATGATCTCTCTGCTGCATATGCTCCATATTTTTTAATAGAATCCCAACAAAATCCTACTTTTTCCACTTTCAATCAGTTAGAATGAAAATAATTAAAAGTCCTTTACAGGTCCAAACAAGCCCATGGAAGAGTTTTGTTTGCTTTTTTTTTTCTTTTTCTTTTCTCTTCTTTTTTTTTTTTTTTTTTTTTTTTTTTTTTTTTTTTTTTTTTTTTTTTTTTTTTTTTTTTTTTTTTTGGTGACACATTTAACAATGGAGTCCCAGACATTATGATCTCCTCAGTAGTATCTGTGAGCAAAATTAGCCTTAATATGTGCTTTTTCTGTATTCACATTCCAAGAATGAGTATCTGTGATTATTTTAATAATATTGTGAGTGAGCACACTTGGTGGAGCTGGATGGTGGTGGCAGTGGTATGCATGTGTGTAAAGAATTTAAGGGGTAGGAGGAGACATTGATTGGTGACTAGGATCATGTACTCAATTCCGTGACTTGATGAGAAGACTTACAATTCTAAAATAGTACAAAATGGCCTCATGACTTGGGAAACTAAATTTGTCTCCTCAGGTGGACTCCATTTTGAGATCTTGTATTGATGCAAAACTATTTCTCCAAAGTAATTATTGTCTTCCACAAACTAAAAACTTGGAAGTTTCAAGAAGACATTCAGAACTTCTTTCTTCCTTTACACCCTTCTCTTCCTCATGCAATTCCTCCTTTTTCATTTTCTGTGCTGTGTACCATCAAATCGATGGTCTCACACATGCTATATAAGTGCTCTACCACTGAGCCATAACCCCTGCCTCCTTTAAATGCTCTCTTAAGGGAACCCCACCTAGATATTTACTTAGCAAACTTAGCATTTACCTTCCCTTGGACTCATTTTCTTTCTTCTTTCCAGGCTTCGTGTCTCCAGTTCCTGCCTGCCTTCTTCTTTCTTTTTATCTTCAGTTCCACTAACCTCATCTCTGCTGTCTCATTAGTGAATTAACAATGCTATTGGTTCTTCTAGATGGTATGCTGTGTACCAGATTTAATAATCAATTTCTCATTATAAGTCTTAGTGAATAATTTCTGTGGTTTTCTAAAGTCATGAACTAATTAATGATCAGACCTGCTGATAATAATACATTTGTGACCTTCTTACTGATGAATGGTTTTTAGTTTGAAGTATACAGCAGTGTTTTCATATGGGTAACACCCCCCACCGGTAAAATTTATAACCTTTCCCTACCTGACCCACCTCAACACCAGATCCATCATAGCACTCTCTTCTTGTACGGGGTTGAGATATTCAACCCATATGCAGTGCTTGTCCCTCAATGTGGAAGGAGTAGACAAAGAAGCTCTCTTTTGCTTTTGGTTTGTAGGATTTCTACACTTATTTCCTGATGGGTACTGATCTCACTTCTGGAAATATGCAGCAATATAAAACATAATGTTCAATGTCAAGACTTGTTTTACCTTAATCTGAGACTGGCCTAGTTAGCAAGCATTTCTTTCTGCTAATCTGTACTCTGGGTCACTACATTGCCTTCAGTCCTCAGTTTCATGTAATCTATCGATGAGTAAATACCAGGAACAACACACAGGGACAAAGAGGAAGCTGGTTTATGCATCTAAACAGAGCAACAACAGAAAAAATTAATCCATCCCAGAGTTCTGATCTATATGACATATACCACCCTGTATTTTCAACTTTATTTCTTCCAAAATATACCCCCTGAGTAGGGAAGAGGAATGTGGATTTAGGTTTTTGCCTCTTATAAGCATCTGAAAGAAGTAAATTTTAGGGAGAATTGTGGCTATGTTCCTATGGTCTATCTCACATCCACTTACATGTTACTGCCTTTTCCTCTCTATAAGCTCCAGTAAACTAACTCTCTACTCCCGACTTTGCCATACCCTGTTGCCTGTAGTAAGTTCCTAAGCCACTTCCTGACCTGTTCATCAGTCTTTTGTTCATAGTTGCCATAGATGACAATGGAGGGTCTTGATTCAAATACACCTCTTTAGGTTATGTCTAGAAGTGAGATTCAAGGAGCATTTGTTTCAGAAGCTCCTTCCTAAGGCCCATTTCTGCCTTCTCCCTCCTTTTCCCATGCAGCCTTGGTTGATTTGGAGCTTTGGAATATTTTTCTCCCCAGTCTCATCTTATAACCTAGTTTGAGAATTAGCCCTGTAACCAGAGACATGATTAATTTCAGCATCACATGATGAGTGGGAAAGGAAAGATAGGAAGATGATTTTTTTGTCCCAGCTGTTTTTGAGAACTTATGGGACCCTGTGGATCTTCACCCCCAGTGAAACCAGTGTGAATTTAGAGCAGCAGAACATTACAACAGTCATCAGCAGGGTTTTCCCAGCCTACCTTCCACGACCCTACTCTTGAGATGTTCTGCTAGGGCCATCATGTGCCCAGAGTTCTATATTATTTCGTAAAAATTCATAAAAACTGAAATTCCCAGCCTTGTAGTTCTCTAGGGTATTTTCTCTGCTCTGTCCATCCCATATCTTGAATATAAGGGAGGCCAGAAAGACAAGGGAGACACTTTAGGGGTGGAGATTAATTAAAAGTGTATACTTACAGACTGTTAAAATATTTCTATAGTTATATCCTTTTTTCTTACTCTGACAGCAAGCCTCAGTACCACTGAACTTATAGAGGAAATAAAATAAGATTTCCTTCGATGTATCTAAGATCCCTCTGAATTCATTTCCAAGAATATGAGAGAAGAAATAACTCTAGGAAGTTTTGAGTTTTTATCTTTATAGTTATTAGATGATACTACAGTTTAGGTTTTCCATATCTTGGAAGACATTACCTGTCACAAAAAAAGAGAAGAATTAACAGACACACAGAAAGACATGGTTCACTTTAAAAGTTCCGCCTATTAATTTAATCAAATTTGCATTTTATTAAAAATAATCTGTGTGGCAGGTTCTGTAATACAGTAGTGAGAAAGACATAGCTTAACCTTCCTGGAGAACACTTTAGAAGCTATGAAAGGAAAACACACAGATTTCACACAATGCAAACAGACTTATAGCCAAATTAATTAAATAAGACACAAAGCAAATAGGACTAAGCAAAAATAAAAACAGTCCACTGGGATGATCAGAAAAAGATTTACCAGCTTAGAAACTGCTATAAAGATATGATTTCATATTTATTTTCTCCAAGTTATTCATAAATCCCAGAAGTTCTGAAAAATTACTGTTTTTATGTCAAATAGTAGATGTGGTAGACTTAGATCACTTTGTTGGCATAATATAGCTCTGAGACAGGACACATCTATATGAAGGGAAGAGATTAGTCACTAGATGACCCCTGGTATAATCCCACCATATCATACCCTGTATCTGCTCATAAAGACATTTTCAAATTTGATTTAAAAATTGTCATTTAATCATGAGTACTGGCTCTTTAGGGAGCCATAGAACCACACACTTCCCCTCTTTCCCCCATGAATAGAAAATGAACAGAATCAATTTTGAAAGATATTTGGGGCCTGAAAAGACCATATTCTGTTCTGGTCACAAGTATCACCCCACACAGATGACCAGTTATCCTTCAACTCTGTTTCTTTAATTCTACCAGGAATGTCCATAAACTCTTATCTATGATGGATTTCTAGTCTAGACTTTACATACCACTTCAATACATGAGAATTCTTATTTCTGTTTAGCAGTACCTGGGGCAAACTCATCAAGGTGATGGTTTTCTGGGTTTGGAATTATATCTATATTATAAATTTATTATTTTTAGTATTTTTATTTGATAACTATTTATCAAAAATTAGCTGAACATAATTTTCATAGTTACATTTTACTTAGAGTGACCACCCTAAACTAAGGACAGGGTAACACTCTTTCTTCATTTGGTGGTATTTTCTAGAAATAGCAACGAACTCTGTATAAGCAAGAAAACTGGATACATGTTTAAGGTCTAGAAAGAAGGCTTAATACCTGCCAACTACACGGAAAATGATGTTTTGACTCATGTATCTGTGACCCATACTGCAGACTTGAGAACCACATATGTGTATGTAGGTATGTATTGGGTGCTGTAGGTTCATGGAACAGTGTGAGTTACCTAGTTACTTGGGGAAAGCAGTTAACAACAGAGTTGTACACTATGCTCTTACTACTGTACATATATTATATCATATAAAAGTCAACAGTAAATGGCTAAGGTAAGATGATATAAGTATCACAGGGACTGGTTGATTTCCATTAAAATGACTTTACCTAGTTGTTCCTGTCTATGCTGTCAGTTTGTCTATGTTCCAAGAGTGATTCCTCAGAGAACAGTGAGTCATGCTTTAGAACAAGGTAGAGAGAATAAGCGAAATATACCACTTTGAATCTGTTTGGTTTTAATGCTATAAATGACTGGGTTCATAAAAGGGGGGAAGAGGAAGTAGATGTAGCTCATTGTGATGTGAACCACATGAGGAGCATGTTTTCCAAACCTGTGAATAAATGTCAGACCAACTACAGTGATGTAGAATACCAGGATGCAACAGATATGGGAGACACATGTGTTGAGCGCCTTGGCCCGTTCGTCTCTAGAAGCAATGCCCATTACAGTCTTGAGAATCAATATGTAGGAAAAAAGGATGATGAGAAAATCCAACAGGACCATTGCAAATACAACCACAACTGGATACAGACGATTGAAGGTGATATCAGCACAGGCTAGCTTGATGACATCCTGATGTAGACAGAATGCATGTGAGAGAACGTGGGATCGACAATAGGGAAACCAGTGCAGGCGAATGATTATTGGCATAATTGATAGACCAGCCCTTGCCAATACTCCCACCCCAATCTTCATTACCTGGGTGTTAGTAAGGATGGAAGTATATCTTAAGGGATTGCATATGGCAATGAAACGGTCATAGGCCATGGCAAGCAAGACACCTGACTCCACAATAGAAAAAGTATGGATAAAGTAAGCCTGAAAGAAGCAGGCGTGATGGCCAATCTCCCTGTGGTTTAACCACAGAACACCCAGCACTGTGGGCATTGTTATCAGTGTCACTCCAAGATCTGTAGCAGCCAGCATAGCTAAGAAATAGTACATGGGTTCATGGAGGTTATGGTCATCCCTGATGAGAAAGAGGAGGGTTCCATTGCTAAGAAGTATGGAGATGTAGGTCACCAATAATGGGATGGAGATCAAGTGATGTGCCTTCTCCATGCCTGGGAAGCCAGTAAGCAGGAATGGAGAGGTAGTGGTGTTGAACCACATTGCCAGTATTGCAAAGAGGAAAATATTCCCTTCAAATAAAGTAAAAAAAAGCTAGTTATTTAGAAGTTGTCCATTGAGAATGCTACCTGTTCTTAAGATGTTCACTGACTTCCAGCTACAGCAAGGGTGGTAATTTAGTCATCTCTTGAAGATTCCTAGGTTGGGAGAATAAGATATATAAATAAAACTCTGCATGTTATTCAGGGATTACTATCTGAACTGTCATTGGAGGACACACTGAAGATACAGCAATATCTGCAGCATAGATCTTATTGATACCCTTGTACATTCTACTACCCAGGCAAACTAAAAGAAGAAATCACTATAAATCAATAGTAAAAGAAGAAATCACTATAAATCAGTAGTACTATAATAGTGTCAGAACTTACAAGGTGTTTCTCAAGTTGCTCCTGATGATATTGAGGGTGGATATAAAGTTTTCCCAGAGTATATGAGACCTAGAAGATGAGTGGAAAAAAGATTCTAAGCAGTGGTGAACACCCCATGGCAAAATAATATGAAGAAAAAAATTAAAACATAAACACATAAATAATATAAAATAGTTAATTTTAGGGAATGTCTTCTGTGAGTATATCTGGAAGGGAAATGCAACTGAAGAAGGTCTTGAGACTTTTAGGAGGCTACAAAATGACCTCAGACTGGTGTACATGTGTGTTGCTTTCAAAACAAATAAGCCTCTAAGTCATCTAGCACTGTAAAACCCTACTCATTATTGCACTATTTTAAAAAATTCAAAATTATATAGCATAGATATGAAAATGGGCAATAAAAGAATATGATAATTCTTTGAAGGCACCATTTGGTAACAGACAAACTATTCTTGCTTATCACCTATTTGGAGAAGCATCAAGAGAAATTGATTATTTGGCAAGATCAAGAATATTTATTAAAAGCTATGAAGTCTCATGGGATTTAATAAAGTTGAGACAGCTCAGTGATTCATTGAATTCCTAGGTATCATTTAGTTCAGGCAACCAACTTTTGGTTGTATCTACCAGAGAAAATGAAGCCACTTTGGTTGGTATTTCTCTACCAGAGAAAACAAAGCTACCATGGTTGGTATGATCTGCATGTTTCATATGCTATAGAAAGAATATCTTGGTGAGAATTGCTGAGTGACTCACCTGACATCTTTTGCCCATGATATGTGGGAGGATGTCTCCAACATTACTGGGCTTAAATCTTCAGAAGATTTTGGTTACAATTCAAGCTTTGCTACTTTGTAAAAATAGTGAACTTGGGAAAGTCACATAATCTTGAGATTTGGTATCATCAACTATAAATGCTGCAGTGATTGACACCTTTCTCAGTCATGCTTTTGACACAAGATTTGAGGAGAGAATAGAATTGCCAAAAGGGAGATGATTGGAATAAATTATTCTCACTTTTGAGTTTGTATTGCTAGAGATATTAAATTACAGTAGGTATGCCTCAGGATTATTTACTCTAAGATGTGTCAAATGATTTTATTAGGAAGCCTGTGAAACAGATACAAGATGAAGATGGATTTGACTATAAATAAAAGTATTAAACTCCAGTTCATTTAGTCAGCAGATGATGTGTCTGGTTGGCAGAAGAAAAGGAGAGGGCAGTGATGAGTGTAGAAACTCCTGGCATAGTCAAAGACGACCTTGACCCCATAGCATTTAGACTGAGGGAGGCTGGGGAAAAGCAACTCAGTTCTCAACGGTGGAAAAATGAGGAATCACTAATCCCTGTGTGTTAGTGCAAAGCTCAGAAAATACTCAACTTATGCAGGGTTAAAGGAGCAGGAATGGCAAACTCAGGTGTACAAAGTGATGGTTTGATATAAGTAAACACTGTGAAATGATTACCATAATGAAGTGAATTAATATACCCATCACCTAAATTGTTACCTTTTCCTTTGTGTTATGAAAATAATTAAGATCTCCTCTCAACAAATTTCGAGAATACCTTAGTAAAGATTGGGAGAAAAGATAACATAAACATTAATACTACATAAACATACAATAAATGAATTAAAAGAATTAAAAAAGCCAGGCGTGGTGACATGTGCCTATAATCCCAGTGCTCAGGAGGCTGAAGCTAGCAATTTGGCTCCTTGATTAAGAGTCCCTGGTTTAAAATGCTGGTTTAAAAAAAAAGGAAGAGGAAGAGGAAAAGGAAGATGAAGAAGAGGAAGAGGAAGAAGAAGAGAAGGAGGAGGTGAGAGGAGGAGGGGGGAGGAGAAGGAGGAGGCAAAAGAAGAAATAGGAGAAGTGGGACCACAAAGTGAAGATAGAGCAAATGTAGCAAAGTAAGGAATAAAGTATTGTTGAGTTTTCATCATGTGTCAATACTCTGCAGCTTTGCATACATTACATTTTTTTGTAGATTCTTTACAATAGCCTATATCTGCCATAGACTCATATTGGTTATGAATGAAGGTGATCCATTCATTAAACATCAGAGTCCTGAGTCCTATTTATCCACTGTGGGTTAGGAAGACCTCAGGTTGAGAGTGAAATCATTAGGAGTACGATCTTGCTTTCTGCCTCTCTTCTGTTTGTATTTACTTGCTTTGTTCAGAGCTGCCTATGGTACACGTGATAACCTGTGAGTTCTGGAAGGGTTAAAAATCCAAGACTTTTGATGTATCCCTGTGGTCATCCATCTTTCCCCAGAGTCTCTGCTTTAAGGTGGAATTGTTTCATAAATGAGAAACTTATTTCCAAGTTCGCAAACTGCAGCATATAAACTGAGGGTCACATAGAGACACCCGGAGAGATCTCACTCAGACTCCTTCTCATTATCCTTATTTATAATCTTTTCCCTAATTTTCTGACACTTTGCTCTTTATCAAAGGCACTTAATTCCTCCCTCCCCTTTCTTTATCACCTATATTTGGTCCCTTCTTCCTCCTTTCTGGATAAGCTGTGATCCACACTTTTGCTTATTTACATGGCTTCCTGCGGCGCTGTTTTCAACACTTGATTATTGGCATGGTGCCTACCACATAATTTGTGTTTTTTTCCAGCATCATTGACTGACTGGTTTGCCTGAACATTTTCACTGATTCTCTGACATCTTACATCTCTGCTTTTAAGCAGGTTCTTAAATCATCTACATACATAGATTGACTGGTACACCCTGCCTGATGTTTCATTCATTCTGAATGTACAGCCATGGATCTTCAGAAACGGAGACGATGGTGAGGGTCCTTATAAATGATATGAAAATATAAACTCTACCCTGTTTTCAGTTCCATAGAAATTGAACGCCTATTCTACATTGTGATTTTTTTCCAGGTGTTAAAAGATACACAGCTACGCAAACACAATCCTGATCTAGAGGCAACATGTGACCCAGGCTCCACCCAAGCTTAGTTTTGATTTGGTTTATTGATTTGTGATCAAATAAGGACTTTTTTCCAGAATGTGTTTGAACTGCTTATGATTTCAAAACTGCACTTCTTCAAGGGACTAGAAGAGACTCTATGTTTGGAATTTATTTGGAATGGTAAGGAAGTGATTTCCACGGAGAAAACTACAAGGTTAAAATGGAGGTCAGAAAAGTTAAAAGGTCAGACAGGAAGAAAGAAAGTAAAAACACACAATTCATCCCATCTGTCCTCCAATTTGCTCCCACACTCTTCTGTGCCTGGTGTGTTCCAGAATCTAAGCTAGGCCTTATTTTATACATCTGAAGAGATAGCCCTTCAAGGAGTCGGGTTTCAGGGACTTCGGATTATTATTCATTCAATCTTCACACATAGTACTATTGCTGTTCTCTTGTTGAGAAACTAGCTACCTAGCCCTGTCTTGTTCTACCCTGGTGCCTGCAGTGACAATGAGTAAGTTCACTATATACCCTCACTGACCTGAAACTTTGTTCTCTTCCATTCTTCAATGCCATTGCTATGAATTTCGAACCTTTAGCTTTGTGAAGGATTCAGTTATACCACCTTCTTTTCAGAATATGCAAAAAAGCCTGGCTGTTAGAAACATTTATCTGAGAAGCATGTCCCCAGGGACCATTCCTAATTGAGGGTGCTCGTTGCCCTCCCTCCCACCTCCCTTTTTGCTCACTCCTTCTATCATTTTCCTCCTGTATTTAGATCCTGAGCCTTGGGAGTTTGTGCATTGAACAGTGGTCCCCAAGATCTCAGTCTGTAAACTGGTTTTGACTTGTGCCCTGTTACTAGGAGGGTGTTTATGTTTTTCAAGGCATTGAAACAAAAGTAGACAAGTTAGGGATCTGCAGAACCATGGATTTCTTGAGGTAGTGATTTTCCCAAATGTGTTTGAGAAAACCCAATCACTGTCTCCAAAATGAGGAATATATAAAAATTGGAAAAAAAGAATAGGACATTAGTTTTATTAAAATAAATGAGTTCCCTCCACCCAACCTTCAGAGAAGTAAAGGCCTGATGAAAAAATAAATAAAAATTGATTCTCTCTCTCTCTCCCTCTCTCTCTCTTTTAAAGAGAGATGAAAAAAGAAATAAAAATTGAATCTCTCTCTTTCTCTTTCTCTCTCACTCTTTCTGTTTCTCTGACACTTAGTTGTGTATGTGGTGTTGGGGTTTGAACCCAGGTCCTCGCACATGCCAGGCAAGCTCTTCAACTGCTGAGCCACCGCTCCAGCCCCACCCCACTCTTAAAAAAAAAAAGGTATAAGTAACGAATGGAAACTGGAATCGTAATGTCAATGGTCTGGAGGCCAGAGGTCTTACTTTTTTTTTTTTTTTGCATAGCAACAGAACACACACATGATTAAGAGTATAGATGTTGGAATTCGAGTCCTTTCTTTACTCTGTGGCTCTAGCTCTTGCTGTGCCACTTTGGGAAAGTTATTTAGTCTCATTGAACTTCATGTTATTTATTTCTAAGATGTGGATAGTAATTACTATCCTATAAAAGTGTTGAGGGTCTTAGATATAAAGTACTTAGAATGGTGCTCAATATTTAACAAGCACTTTATGTTGAATTAGATTTACTTCTGTCATAATCAAATTTATTTTAATTATTTGATTTTCAGCCTATCCTCTCTCGTGCACAATACACTATTTGAGAAATAAACATTTTATCAATGTCATGTTCCCCAATTTCTGTTACTGGAGATTGGTGATTTAATATTGTTTCCTGATGGATGGAGAATGCTGTTCATTTCCAGTCTAAAACTAATTTTTCAGGAACACTATTCATTTAGAAAAGAACTTTTAAAAGATGTCTACTGCATATTAATCATATCTATATATATAAAGGATATGTGGAAAATGAAAAAAATGTGTTTTTTTCATTAAGCAAATTAAACTTAACTAAATTGTTTGATTATTAACCTAATTGAGAACAAAATAATATTGAGAAAGTATATTGTAGATATACCAGGGAGGTCTTTAATGAACATTTTTTAATTTAGTAAAAGCTTTAATGGAAGTTCATTTACATCAAGAAATACAAAAAAATTATAAAAGTCTAGTTAAGTAAATTTGTTGCAGGATAAACTTGTTCATGTAATTTCTATCCAGAATGGAAATAAGACTTTAACGGTACCTTAAAAGCTTCTTGTGCTTCTGTGTGGTCCACCTCTCAGACTTGTCTTACCTTATGATTTTTATGTTGGTGGAATAAAAGTCCAGCATCTGTACTCATCAAATTTGTGAAAGACATCCATATTCCGATGTAGCAGTGATTTTTTTTTCAATTCTATTACTCCACAGATCCTTATTTTATGACTATAACCCATATTCACTCCTCTGCTTTTGGTAGTCAAGAATTGTAGTTGGGGCTGTTACAAATGATTCCATACTGATGTTTCTGGTACATGTTCACTCCATTGCATGTAGATATGCATTTCTGTTGGGATTAGTTATAGCAATGCGGCTCCTTGGATAAACATATTCATTTTTAGTTGATACTATCAAACAGTTCCTAAAGTGATTATAACATCTTATATTCCATTATTAATTCATTAGAGTCTCAGTTGGTTTCTGTCCTTAACCATAGTAGATTTTTTTAAGGTTTCTAAAAAGCCATTGAGTGAGCATTTTGTGGTATCTCATTGTGGTTTTAATTTGCATTTCCTTAATGACTATTAATGCTGCATATATTTTTACATATTTATGAATTATTTGCTTCTTTTGTGACACTTCTTCCAGCATTTTTTCTGTTTCAAAAGTAAGTTGTCCAAGAAATCAAGAATTGCCAAAGCACTACTAAGCAAGAAAGATGAAACAGGGGGTTTTTCCATTCCAGATCTAAAACTATACTATAGAGCCATAGTAACAAAGACAGCATGGAACTGGTATCAAGAGAGGGAAGAAGACCAATGGAATAGAATAGAAGACCCCGAAACAAATTCTCAAATCTTTAAACATCTGATTTTTGACAAAGGGGGACAAAACATTACATGGAGGAGTGACAGCCTCTTCAACAAATGGTGCTGGGCAAACTGGTCATCCACCTGCAGAAAGTTGAAATTAGACCCATATCTTTCTCCTTGCACAGAATCAAATCAAAATGGATCAAGGAGCTTGGTATTAAACCAGCTACATTGCAATTGATAGAAGAAAAAATTGGTCCAACACTTCAACATTTGGGAGTAGGCAAAGACTTTCTCAACAGGTCTCCGAAAGTGAAGGAAGTAAAGTCAAAAATCAGTGAATGGGATTTCATAAAGCTAAAAGGCTTTTGTACTGCCAAGGAAACAATCAAAAGAGTCAAGAGGTTTCCTACAGAAATGGAGAGAATCATGGACTATGATTCCTCAGACAAGGGTCTCATATCCAGAATCTATAAAATCCTCAAAAATGTCAGCTACAAAAACACCAACAGCCCAATTGATAAATGGGCCAAAGAGCTAAATAGAGACTTCTCACCAGAGGA
>PVKS010031146.1:0-23711 GCA_004027875.1 Aplodontia rufa
AAAAAAAAAAAAAAAAAAGAAAGACAGAAAGAAAGAGCCACTACCCCTGAGGATCCCAGACTCACATAAAGAACCAAATATTGTAGGTAGAATGTGAACTTGACCACGTTAGTGGGACAGACTTGGGTTCAAGTCCCTGTTCTGCATTCACTAGTTTAGTGACTGTGGGTAGGATCCTGATTATTATTAAGAATGTCTCCTTAGTAGGGATAATGATAATTTTAACTCATTGGTTGTTTGAGGATTAAATGTATTGATTGATGAAAAGCACTTGGAAGAGTGCCAAGCACACAGGCAATCCTTAAATGTATGACAGCTGTCACTCCATCAGAGTGAAATTTTATTGAGGAAGAAGAGTTGGCCCACAAGTTCAGTCCAGCTTCATCCAGGTTGCTGCTTTAGGGGAGAGGTAGATGGGTACACACACCAGTTCCTTTTATAGGTGGAGGTGTCTTCACTGAAAAGAAGAGTTGGAAAGAAACTTTTTTTTTTTATACCAGGGATTGAACTTAGTAGTACTTAACCACTGAACTAAATCCCCAGCCCCCTCCGGCCTTTTATTTTTTTAATTTGAGACAGGGTCTTGCTAAGTTACTCATGGCCTCACTAAGTGGCTGAGAAGGGCTTTGAACTTGGAATTCTCTTGCCTCAGCCCCTTGAGTTACCGGGATTATAGGTGAGCAACATTGTGCCCTGCTTGAAAAGAAACCATTTTGAAAAGGCTTATATTAATATTAGCCAAACATGTTAATGTCCCCAAATTACTGTCTCCTTGGTTTTTCACTGGAGCTTCATATTTGAATTACTTTTGCTTTAAAGCACCTCTACATGCAAGTTTTTTTTTTTAAAGAGAGAGGGACAGTGAGAGAGACAGAGAAAGAGAGAAACAACTTTATTTAGTTTTTCATGTGGGCTTAGTTGCTCCACACTCAGTTGTGTACATACATGGTGCTGGGGTTTGAACCTGGGTTCTTGTGCTTGCCAGGCAAGTGCTGAAACCCCTGAGCCACCACTCCAGCCCTACATGCAAGTTTTTTTTAAACCAGCAATTGAACCAAGGGGTGCTCTATCATTGAGCTACATTCCCAGCCTTTATATTTTTATTTTTTTTGGTTTTGAGATAGAGTTTCACGAAGTTGCTTAGGGGCTCACCGAGTTGCTGAGGTCGGCCTTGTGATTCTCTTTTCTCAGCCTCCCCAGCTGCTGAGATCACAGGTATGCACCACCACTCTTAACTACACATGCACTTTTTGACTGATTCATCTCAACAGGCATTTTTTATTTTTATTTTTTGGTACTGGGGATTGAACCCAGGGGCACTTAACACTGACCACATCTCTACTGCCCCTCCCCCCCCTTTTTTAAGAGAGAGCGAGAAAGAGACAATTGATTTTATTTAGCTTTTCATGTGGCTTTTGTTGCTCTGAAACTTTGTTGTGTACTTGGTGCTGGAGTTTGAACCAATGTCCCAGCTCATGCCAGGCAAGTGCTACAACTGCTGAGCTACCACTCCAGCCCCTCCTGAACCCTTTTTGACACAGGATCTCACTTAGTTGCTTAGGGCCTTACTGAATTGCTGAGGCTGGCTTTGAACTTGCGATTCTCCTGGCTCAGTCTCTGGAGCTACTGTAATTATAGGTGTACACTATCATGCCCAGCTATGACAGGCATTTTTTGACTGACTCTTTCCTACATGGATCTCACATATATTACTTTGGAAGTTGCCTTTCCATTCACACATACACTACACCAGCTTCTTCCTGGTAGCATCTCTCTTTGTACCTGAGGGCTTGCCTAAACAGCCTACATTAAAAACAAAACAGTTAGAAACCAAGACTCCCTGCCAGTGGATCAGTGAATACCCCATATTCCCTCCTCTGGTGGAGCTGTGCTGATTCCTGTTCTTTGTGTCTCCCAGAAGGCCTCAGCAATATCAAGCACCAGTGACCACAGTGCAATCCTGTATCAATGCCTTCGCATCCTGTCTTGCTTCCCCACTTGCCCACAGTGCTTCACAATGTCACCTTCCAAATAAACTACTGATATATGAATTCTTCTGTCTCAATCCTCTTTGTGCTGTGTCTAACAGAATATCACAGAGTGGGTAATTTATAATGAACAGAAGTCACTTTCTCACAATTCTAGAAGCTGTAAAGTCCAAGATCAAGTTGCTGACACTTGATGAGGAGCTTCATGCTGGTGGAAGAGAAAAGAATCAGTAAAAGGTGACCAAAGTCATCTTTTATAAGGAACCCACTTCCTCAATAACAGTATTAAGCTATTCACAAGGTATATATATGCTCCCAAGACCCATCGGGCCCCATCTTTCAATGCCATCACATTGGGAATCAAGTTTCCAATACAAGAACTTTGGGGGACATATTTAAATCTTAGCACCTTTTATTCAGAGTGAGCTTCTAATGAAATCCAAACTAAAATACACCTTAAATTTAGCATCTTTAAACATGTTTCTCTTCCTCCTGATTTTTTCTCCTGCCATCTCATTTATTGACATGAAGTGCATAGTTCTTAAAGTGTAAACCAGGAGAATAATTTTTTTATTCTTTTTCTTCCACATTGGAAACTCCATCTTTCAATTGGTTACTGATTTGTATGAATTATACCTCAAAAGAATCTCTCCAATCAATCCTTCCCATACTTTCAATTCACTCTAGTTATAACCTTCAATAAAACCTTAGGTAGTTTTCATAGCTATCTAGCTCTTCCTTATGGCTTTAATTTATCTTCTTTCTAATCCATTCTTCATAGAATCCTATGACTTATCCTTCATAAACAAATTTGATCATGTATTACCCTACTCAAAACCTTCTGATAGCTCACAACTGTGCACAGGAGAAGGGGCAACCTCTTTAGCTCTATATGAATCCTCAATAGCAGCCCTGCTCTAGCACGGTCTTCTAGCTGGGCCCCCCTTCTCTCCAGACAACCCATCATCTCCACCTTCAAGTCTGAAAATAAACTACACTCTTAGTCAAAACTCATTTGGCTGTGCTCTTCCCTGACCATAGAATGCCCATGGGTCTGATGAATTTGTAACATTTCCAGATAACCTAATTGAAACCTCACTTACCTGCCTCTGGTATCCACCTGCCCATATCTCCCTCATTCCCTGTTTTAATTTTCCTAGAACACTCACTGGCTTTGAGTATGCTGTAAAATTCATTTATTTCTTATGTTTTTGCTAACTGGCTGTCTCTGCTCATGATACCCAATCTTTCCCCTAGTCTTCTTACTCTTCTACTAATTAATCACTGTTCTACTCTCTTCTATGAGATCAACTTTTTAACTCCCACAATGAGTGACAACATATAGTATTTAAGCAAATGCTATTTGATAAGTAATTCACACAGCTAAACTCTAGAAATACAATTAATATTTGAGTGAAAAAATAAATAAGTGATATTAATTTCAATTAACCTAATTTAGTTAACCTAATATTTCAAAAAATTGTCATTATGTAATCAATATAAAATGTTAGGGAACTATTTTACATTCTACTTTATATTAAGTCATCAAAGTATCCTATGTATTTTACAATATGGCTCATCTCAGTTTGGACCAACTACCTTTCAACTGCTCAGTAGCCACTGACTTTGCTTTATGGGATAATACATGTCTAAAGACTTTCCAATTTGGGAAATGATCCTGAGTGAAATGTTGGCTTTCTTTGTTATTGCTGTTGTATTTATAATAAATGGGTTCCTGAATACATATCCTAAATTCTAGTGCTTAAAATGAGTTATTTTTTTGTCAGCCAATATTCACCGTTTTAAACTTGATGCCTGTTAGGTGTACAGTTTCATCCTGTAGTAGGTCCAAATTCTCAGAGTTGGGGTTTATTTATTCTTTTTGCATAAGAAAGTCCCCTCTTAGTTCAGGTGCCCTAATTAGGCACCATGATTTTTGGAGTTGAGATGCTGCTATGAGGTGGTCCCCAAAAGTTCATGTGTGAGACAATGCAAGAATGTTCAGAGATGATATGTTTAGATTTTGAAAGTCATGACCTAATTGGTGGATTAATTCACTGATGGATTACCTGGGTGGTAACTGTAGGCAAACTTGTGACTGAAGGAGGTGGATCACTGGGAGTGTGCCTTTGGGGTTTGTATATTGTGAGTGTCTCTCTTTCTCCTTCTTAGTGGCCATTTCTTGAGCTGTTTCCTCTGCCACACCCTTCTACCACATTGTTCTGCCTCACTTGGGCCCAAAGATATGGAATTGGCCATCTATGGACTGATGCCCCTGAAAATACGAGCCCCCAAATAAAAATTTCCTCTCTATTGTTCTTATACGGTCTTTTGCTCACAGTGGCAGAAAAACTAACTAAAAAAGAAACAGTATGAGGATAAGAGGTTCCCTGATGACCCATCCCTCTTAGCTACTTACCGGTTGATTGATTAAGGATTGTTGGTATGAACTTAGAGAAAATTTCATGGCAGCCTTGGGTCATACAATTCTGTTTTTTCAGTTACATCTTATTGCCAAATGCTGAGCAACATAGCTGAACTGTATTATCAGTGGCTTTAATAACTTGATACAGTGATTGCTTAAGGTATTTTTTCCCCCAGAAACACATTTATTGAGTTAGCTATGAAGCTTGGCATTTCATATACCCATTGAATTCCCTCAACAAATCAGTAGGGTCAACAGAATTGAGGCCCATAGAGGTTGTTGCCCTTTTAAAAGAGGACCTACTATGTGCTGGGTCCCATCTATTTTGTTATATTGACTGTTGCCACACCCTACAAGGAAGGTACCTTGATTTTCTTCATTTTAGTGACAAAGTTTAGAAAAGTTGAAACATTTAGTAAAATCTTTCTTATTTTCCAGAATTTGTTGAAAATCACCATGAAAGAAAATATAGTGAAATGATAGATAGTTGGGCATTTTGGTCAACACTTTTATGTGCATTTTTCTCTTTCTTTTTGTTTTCCAAACAGAGAAGAGAGAGAGGAGAGAGAGAGAGAGAGAGAGAGAATAAAATTTTTTATTGAATTTTTCACATGGCTTTCATTGCTCCGACACTTAGTTGTGTAGGTGGGTGCTGTGGTGCGCAAGCACTGTAACCACCAAGCCACCGCTCTAGCCTCTTATGTGCATTTTTCAACTGCATTGTTTTGAGAGTCATTTTTTTCTGATAAGGAGAAAGAACAAAATGGAGATACTGGGTCCTTTTTTGAAACCCAAATGTGAGAGCTGCAGATGGGAGATGGGAGCTGGTTGACACTCAAAACTGAATTCAGGAAAAGACAGCATAAGAAAAAGAGAGCCAAGGACCAAAGGGAGGTAGGCCTGGGTTTGGTAGTTGTGTATTTTTCTTTCTTCTCTTCCTTGAGAGGGAAGATGCCCATCATCTTGGCAGGAATCTGACGTTGGCATGGGACATCTGGGAGGCAGAGGTGACAGCAGGAGGCAGCACCCTCCTCCAGCTCCTATCTAGGTTGGGTGGGAATGATTTTAAAGGAGTCAACTGTGAAAAAAGAGCAGGGCTTCTAGCTCCTCAGAGTGGCTAGTCACATGGCATAGGTGGTGGTTTACTCTGGCAGGGATCCAGCCAAAGGCACTCACCCCTGGGCCTTGGCTCCTCCTCCCAGGGGCACCTGCCCCACCAAGGCAGCTGGACTTCCCAAGTACATGTGGCTCACAAGCAAATTAAAAGATTGGGAGCCAGGCCAATATCTGAACCATTGACACTAGATAACAGTACAGGCGGTTCAGGCAGGGTGTGAATTGAAAGAAGCTCAATAAATATTCTCAAAGCGATCAGGAAACACAAAGGAAGATCACAAAGCCACAAAAGAAACTTTAATTGTTACAATAAAGAACACAAGAGATGAACTGAGCAGCAGACTGGCTACAGGGGAAGAAGAAAGCAGTGAGCAAGTCAGGCTAAGAACTGCAGGAGTTCAGGAAGATGGAGAGATGGGAAACAGAAAAATTAAGAATATAGAGAGTAGAACTGTCACTGTCCCTGTGACAGGAGTCCCAGAAAGATAAAAGGACACAAAGGAGATAAAACACAACTTAGAATGCAAGGTCTGATAGGATAATCATAGGTAAACAAGTCAATATATCTTTAAAGCAGGTACTGTCTGATGCAGGAGATAAAAATTAACAACAGATTGGAACAACTGATTAACAATTATTGAATGCTATGCTATATAGTCACACGTAGCACTTGAACCCTTGAAATGTGGCTAATGCAAATAAATGTTAAATTTAAATTTAAATTTTTTTTAAATTAAAAATTATTTAATTTTTAAATTTAATTTTAATTCATTTAAATTGAAAAGATTAGTACTCAATTCAGGTACTGGAAAACTTTATTTTTGGAACAACTTGAATATGTGAATCTATTCTTCAATTGTAAATTGAAATCTAAATATAGATTTGTGTA
Organism: Aplodontia rufa; assembly: GCA_004027875.1. Lineage (NCBI taxonomy): Eukaryota > Metazoa > Chordata > Mammalia > Rodentia > Aplodontiidae > Aplodontia > Aplodontia rufa. Next base: position 6,419 of record PVKS010031146.1, read on the forward strand.
TCCAACATACCTAGTATTTTATACTGAAATACAGTCTAAGAATAAAATTCACTGTTTCTAATTTTTAGCAGAAAAAAGAATATAAAATATTTTATTCATACTTTTATGTTGACTATGTTAGAATTATGCTTTTGTATTGTGTTAAATAAAATATATTATTAAAATTAATTTTATCTGTATCTTTTTACTTTTTAATATGATCACTAGAAATATAAAGTTATATACATGGCTACCATCATATTTGTTTGCACGTGATATAATAGATAAGTGTAGAATTTATACCCACTAACAAAGAATAGTTTTTAGGTTCTTATAGAACAAAGAAAGCTTTTGTAAGCACCAAATAATCAGCATACCCAGGCTGCACTCTTTCATCATAATGAAATAGGAAATCAGTAGTAACAACTAAAAAGCTTCAAATATCTCCTGTATTGTAATACAATATGTACAACATGTACCATATAGTGAATGGGAAAGCATTAAGATAGTATAAAATACTTAGAAATGAATGAGAATGAAAGTGTCAAATTTTAAACTTTATGTCCCGTGGCTAAACTAGCCTTCAGATTTTGCATAATTTTGAATACATTAGCAATAATCAAAACATAGTAGAAACTAAAGACCTAAGGGCATAGCATAATTAAACATATCAAGAAAAAAGAATTGAAGAATGAAATGTAAACAAAAGGAAAAAAGAAGTAAACTAGGTAAGAAGTCAATGAAACAGTGAAAAATCTCCAATATAACATGATTCTCTGAAAAGTGAAGTGGCAAAGTGAGGTAAAATTCTGTATGCCAGTGCATTTTAAAACAAGATGAAATGGACCCTCACACAAGGGAAAACATCAGCCTAGACTAGAGGAATGTAAGGAAAAGTGCTGATATGGAATTAGAGAACTAATCCCACTCCCATCTGGATGTGTAAAGACACATCCCAAATCAAACTGCACAGAAAAGCCATTTGGAGCCAGGTGTGGTGGCACACACAGGTAATCCCAACTACTCTGGAGGCTGAGGCAGGAGGATCTCAAGTTAGAGGTTACCCTAGGCAACTTAGCAGGACTCTGTCTCAAAATGAAAGGAAAAAAAAACATGAAAAGGACTGGGGAAGTAGCTCAGTGGTAGTACACCCTTGGGTTCAATCCCCAGTAATGAAAAAAGAAAAAGAGAGAGAGAGGGAGAGAAAGAACCTTCCCATTGACTGCTTTTGTGAGCAAGTAGTTTGGGAGAATACACATGCATGAATGAAGGGGAAATAAAATAAAATAAAAAGGGCTTTGTGTGAACACAGCCTGTGCCATGGCCTGAGTATTATTTTAATTGCAGTGCATTGTATTGAAAGAGATGTAGAATTTCTTTAAATTGGGTAAAGAATCCTGGATGAACTTCTGAGCCTATGCTTTTCTCTTATTGAATTCCAAAAATATGGGTGATACAAAGCTTAGCACTTCACCCTGGTCCAGTTTCTCCCCTTCCCAACTTTTCAAATGGAAAGCTTGTTAGGAAAAGTTTTAGTTTCCTGGGGAAACATTCTCAGAGGTTAGCTGTTCGTGAAGAGCTACTGATGCCCAAATGCTAAGTAGAGGTAGCAGAGATTGGAAGACTAAAGGCAGAAGCTGAATAATTTTCCTAGTTCTAAAGGGTGTGTGTGTGTGCGCATGTGCATGTCTGTGTGCCTGGAGAGAGAAGGAAATCAACTTTTTTTTCTTTGCTTCTGTAGATGTAGTAAGAAAGGCCAATTTTAGGATTTGTCTGCTGAGCATATATTTTTAATTTTATAGCTGGAACTGATCTAATTTAGGCAGAGGAAGCTGCCTAAGATAAATATTGCACTTGTTTAGAGAGATGGAGTCGCTAGCCTATAAAAGAAGATGAAGACATCTGAACAATTGAAACTACCTCATTGATTCAGGTGCCACTTTTTCTTCACACACACAGATAATGGCTTCACCTCCCACTTTGCTCTGGTCCTGCAGGCCCAATGGAGGAACCAGTTCCCCTCTGCATTCTCCATGATGTCCTCCTTTGTCTGCAAGCAACAGAGGGGGGGGCAGGTGGAAACCCAGGATGGCAGCAACCTGACCTCAACAGCTGACTAGCCAGGTGTGTTTCCATTGGCTGTGGGGCTGGGTTGAGCTCTATTTTCTTTTGTACATAAAGATAAGAAGCCAAGGGCCCCCTTCCGAAAGCAAACACATTTAATTTGAACCACCACCTCCTCATAATTCACCGGATGGAATTTATGATGGTGTTTAGCCTTTCCGCAAAAGCAGCAAATGAATCAAGTCTAATAGGAAATAGGAATCCAGGAAATACAAATGCACTGCAGATGCATTTTGAACCTCACAGGAGGTTCAGAAGAATTCACTCAGAAGACCACCGCCTCTCTACAGTGGTTTGATCCAAAGAGTGAAGAGTGGTCATGATTGGCCAGGAAAACACTTCATCTAGGAGCAAAACAAGTTTTTGCATGCACCAGTTTCTGCATGGCCCCTCTTAGCAGAGGGAATTCAGATAAAACTTCAGGAATGCTTTGCTGGGCAGCCAGGGTCCATTCAAAGTGAAGATACCACATTCACCTTTGCAAAACCAACAAAGATAAGCAGTAGCTTTAGCTGGGCTGATATTAGCCAATGCACTACTTACAATGCCTTTGTGACCATTATCCCGGCTCTGACCGCCACATGGCACTGCTCAAGTATGCTGGCAATGTTTAACAAACCATCTGTCTTGTACCTGTTTCCACTGAACAGGAGCCTTTGTTTGAACCCTGGCCCCATCCAGCATGTCTGCTCTCTGCTTACCAGCAAATGAAATCTCCTGGTTCCATCGTATTAACTTCACAACCTTCCTGTTGGTGGTTTGTGGTTCTACAGAGTAGCTTCTGCCTGAAGACATTTCTGAAAGGGGGATACGGGTATTTTGTCTGTCCAACTTTTCCATAGCACCATGTTGAAGAGCTTAACTTGCTTGTTTATTTTTCATTTGTTTTCTTTTAAAAGGAATCTCTATTTTCACTCAAATGTTGTAACTACTGTTGGTTAGTTGTTCTTAAATTGGAAACCTCTCCTTTTCTCTCAGGGATGTATACTGTTTACTGCCTAAATTGCAAGCTATCAGGAGTTTACCTAAGTATGAAGTGGACCATTTGAACTTAATATTTTCATAGATCGAAATCCTTTTCATATGGTTAGACATAAATTTCCTTGTAAAACTTCTCAGTTTATTTTAGAGGTCTGAGAACATAACTAAATCAATAGATTTTTTTTTTAAATTCGTTCAACATAGTGTTACATATAGGAGGGAATGGTTGCCACACAATCACGAACACATGCATAATGACAGAGCAAGGCATGATCTCCCCGCTTTGGGTCCCCCCAATCCCATGTTTCCCCTACTTTACCCCCTCAATAGTTTTTTTAATTTTGTTAATTTTTTTTTGGTTTTGGAATAAAACAAAATTCTCACTAATTCTCATTTTTCCTTTTCTCCTGCTCTGCTTTGCACTGCTCTCAATGACTCCACAGTAAAATGTCCCATCTTCTTTTCCTAGATGCTACAATGTTGATTTGAGTCCAACTGTCACAGACGCAGGCATGAGTTTAGTCATGGAGCCAACCTTGAAATGCACCCTTCAGCCACTGACCATCTGATGGGAGACCTGAAGCTGACGCCACTGTCACCACCCGCTGTGTTATCTTTGTCCTCACTGGGACTCTCAGGACATGACTTTCTTTATCTCTCAAAGGGACTAAGTTTGACCAGAGGCAAACACTGGTTAGATTTGTGTGAGACTCAATGACGTGGAGAATATAAAGTTGAAAATAACCATGTGCTTTGAGGTTGTTCTTATGCACACGTCTCCTTCTAGGTCCTCACATCAGCACCCAGGTTTGAGAGTCTCCCTTGATTCAATCAATATTATGGGCACAGGCATGTCCTCAACAATCCTGTCTTCTGAACATTATAATGAAAAAATGCAATCTTTGTTTATTTTGATTTCTTTGTTTTTTTGGTACTAGGAATTGAACTCAGGGGTGCTTTACTACTGAGCTACACCTCCAGCCCTTTATTATTATTATTATTATTTCTTTAATTTTGAGATAGGGTCTTGCTAAGTTACTTAGGGTCTCTAAAGTTCAGGCTGGCTTCAAACTTGTGATCCTCCTGCCTCAGGCTTTGGAGCCACTGGGATTATAGGCATATGCCTCTAAGTACAAGTGAAATGCAGTCTTTGTGATTTCTTCCCAGAGGAAATTAATAACCTTAAAAACAGCAGCATAGTAAATTTTGTCCTTAAATTCAAATTTTCTTTGAAGACAGGAAATAATGCAAAGATAGGAATAGTGGTAGGGAACCTCTTCACATTTTAATTCTCAGAATGTCCAAGCCAAGGGAAACCACTATGGAAGTATTCTAGCAGATTCTAGCATTGAGGAAGTGTTCTAGCAATGGTAGTCACCATTGGGGTCTCTAGGAAAGAGACACACCTTCTGTTTTTGATCTTAACCTTTGATTTTGATCTTATTGTTCAGTATATGCAATGTATAAGGCAATCTAGCACTAAATTCATGTTGTATTAATCCTCTCTGTGTGGGTATTATTCATGAATGCATCAGTCCATCTGATATTTGGGTCATTCCCACCTTTTGGCTATGAACACACGTGTGCATGTATTTGCTTGAATACCTGTAAGTTCTTTTGGATATATACCTAGGCGTGGAATTCCTGGTTCTTACAGTAATTCTATGTTAAAAATGTTAGCTGGGCACTGTGGCACACACCAGTAACTCAAGATACCCTGGAGTTTGGGGCAGGAGAATCACATGTTCAAGGCTAGTCTAGGCAAAATAGCAAGGCCCTAACTTAAAAAAATAAAATAAAAAGGTTGGAGATGTAGCTCAATGGTAGAGCATCCCTCCATTCAATTTTTAGTACTACCAAAAAAAAAGTTTTTTGAGGAATTGTTAAACTTTTCTGCATAGCAGCTGCCACATTTTCCAATTTTTTCTATATCTTTATCAGCATTATATTAAAAAAGTGATGGCCATTAGAGTGGGTGTGAAGTGTTATCTTGTTGTGGTTTTGATTTGGATTTTCTAGGAGTCGTGGTTGTTCACATGTCCTTTGGAACAAACTGCAAGGATAAACAGCCTCTGATGTTTGTAGGGAACGATCTGTGGCTCCTGCACAGCCCTTCTGACATTGCCTAAAAGCCACCATATGGTTGTGAGTGCTGATGTCCCAGTAGGTCCTCCCTTACTTACTGATGCCTTAGAATTACACATAATAATGGAATTTATTTTGCCGTACTCAAACAAGCACGTAGATAGCATAGTTTTATCAATTTCCTTCCACAGTATCTCCCCTGTTCTTCCTCTCCTCTGTCCCCCCTGATTTAAGTGCTCTAATTCACTAATCTCTCTTCGGTTATTATTATTTTAATTGTAGAGTCACCCTTTCCAAGAGCATCATTGCTTCAGGCAGGGCAAGCCAAGATGGAGGAGTGGAGTGGTGGGTTTCCTTCAGTAATAGAAATAGAAACAGAAACAAGGACTTAACCTATAGCCAGAGAGGGGGTGAAAGGCTGGTGTCCAGACAGAAGAGATGGAAGTCAGAAGAAATGAGCATATTTCAAGTTGGAATGCCCTGTGGTGGACCTGTCTGTCTATTTATCTGTCTATCTATCATCGATCTAATCGATATTTATTTATTTATTTATTTTAAAAAATTTTATTAGAGCATCATAGTTATACAAAGTAATTGGGTTCATCTCAACAAAATCATACATGCATGGAATTATCCCATTCCCCTTCCTTTTTCTTCCCCACCATTCTCCTTCCTATTCTCCATTGATCTTTCTTTTGCTCATCTATTTACTTATTTTTGATTGGTTCTTTGTATTAAAACACAAAGGTGAAATTCCCTGTGGCATATTTATACATGCACATAGCATGATTTTTTTAAATTCATTTTGTGTTTCTTCCCCTTTTCCATTCCTCCTCCCTCTCTCTTGAGTCTCTTCTACTCCTCTGATCTTCCCAATATCTTTGATAACCAATTCTCCCCTCCTTCTTTCCCTTATTTTGCTCTAGCTTCTGCATATGAGGGCAACACTGGACCCTTGATTTTCTGCTACTGGCTTATTTCACTTAACATGATATTCTCCATTTCCATACATTTACCAGCTAATACCATACTTCATTCTTCTTTATGGCTTAGTAAAATTCTATTGTGCATACATACCACATTTTATTAATCCATTCATCTATTGACAGGCATCTGTGTTGATTCCATATTTGACTATTGTGAATTATGCTGCTATAAACCTTAAGGGGGGTATGTCGCTATAGTAAGTTGATTTTAGGTCCTTTAGATGTGTACCAAGGAGTGGATAGTTGGGTCATATAGTAATTCCATTCCTAATTTTGGGGGAATCGCCCTACTGATTCCTAGAGTGATTGCACTAGTCTTCAGGCTCTGGTGAGCCAATCTCGAAGTCTGAATAGGACCAGAATACCTAAGTTTTGATACACAGAAAAAGGGGTGATCCTGAAGCCAATAGGAGGCAGTAAGTCATAGAGACAAGTGAGATATCAGATCTAGGGAGCAGGTGGAAAATATGGGGTCAGAACAAAAAGATTCAAGTTCTTGGAGTCCAAAGAAAAAAGACAAGTCCATGAGAAATCTGAGAGTAATGCCTTCTCCTGAGCCTAGAACCTTATGTCCCCTGATTTGAGTTTAAATGGTGGTATTCAACTTTGGCCACTGGTTAAGCAATCTGGTGATGTTTTTAAAATCTTAGTGTCCAAGCCAGTTAATTCAGACCCACTGGGCATGCAACCCAGGTTTCAGTATTTTAAAGCTTCCCAGGGGATTCAAATGGGCCTCCAACGATGGGGAAGGTAGCAATCAAGGTTTTAATTGGTAGACTTAAAGATTAGAATTTATTAGATGGCTGTTTTTGTTATGAGAGAAATATGGGCACACTGTAAAATTTGGACGAAAAGAAGATGCTGGAGGGAGAAGATGCCACCTATTGCCTTGTGACCTTCTGACTGTGCTCCATTTGGGGTTCCATCTCCAGAAGAGTGGACAAGGGCGGCCAGGACCTGGTTGTGCTGCTGAGGACCTGGGAAGCGGCTGAGGACCTGGGAGGCGATGCGCTTCCCAGGTCCTCAGCACTGTGGCAGACACAGTGAAGGCTACACTCAATAAATGTTTGTAGGGTGAGTGAATGGAAGCAGGAAGGCATGAATTCATGAAAAGCAGCCCAAGACACGGTTCCTGCCCTCTAGGTACTTACAAAGGGGCAGTTGAATAGACATTACAATGACAATAATCAGACGGCAGTTATAGTTCCTGCATCGGTGATTCTGTGTGTCTGTGCACGCAGAGCTGCAGCCAAGGAAACCAGGCGAGGGCTTTTGAAAACCCTGTTTTGTATCTCTTATCTTTATTAATGCCCTGCAAAGCACTGTCACATTGCCTCCTTCTTGATAAAATAGGTAAACAAGAGCATTGCAGAAGCCAATGGTTGCCAGAGGTACCCAGAACTCACCTGGATGGTCACAGAGAGGTCAGTGAAGGTGGAGGAGACCCAGAGCCATGAATGGGAGTTATCTGTTGATTACTGGCTCCTTTTTTATTTGACAAAAGTTCCCCAAGTTTTCTAGCCTACAGATTAAATTAAGTAATTTGATAAGCCAAGAGCTCCTCATCAATTAGAGTTTCCTCTTTTGAAATGGTAAGGGGAAAAAAAACCAAGCACAGGACACAGGACAGTTGGAACTTATCTCTTTGAACATCAACTCTCTATATGACTTTCGGAAAGTTGCGCAACAGTTCAGAATTGCAAAGCAGGAAGCCATTTCCGCTCTTCTCTTCTTGCCTGGTGATTGTACAAATTCAGCAAAATAGAATTATTAACTGAAGAGGTGCAGTTTGAGTATCCCTTATCTTAAATGCTTGGGATACACATGGTTTGGATTTCCTTTTTTTTAAATTTTGAAATATTTACATATACCTAATGAGATACCTTGGGAATGGACCCTGAGTCTAACCATGAAATTCATTTCTATTTCATATCCACTCAGGTAGCCTTAATCAGAAAATCCATATAAGCTCCTTTAATCCACAGGTTTTTATTTTGCTTTTAAAGAGAGAGAGAGAGAGAGAGAGAGAGAGAGTTAATTTTAATTTTTTCTTTCCTCCACTTAGTGGTATATGTGATGTTTGAGGTCCAACCCAGGTCCTTAGACATACCAGGTAAGCACTCTACCTACTGCTCAGCTACCTCTCCAGCCTGGTTCACAGATATTTTAAGTTCTTGCCCTTCACAGAGTTGAGGGTCTACAGGTCCTTCATAGAGCTGGCCTAGAGGCTGGGTGTACTGACTTAGCCAACCTGTGTGCAAGACTCCCCCTTCCACCCAACTCTTGTACTGGGAGAAGTAGATAGTCACCAGAGCTGGGTGGGTACTAGATTTCTACAAGGACACCAAAGAACCATCATCCTTTCAAAATAGCTACTTTAATTCTTTTTCTTCTTTCCTTTGATCACTTGTAGGAACTCCTTCTTCCTGTTCAGAACTAAAATGGCCTTTCTGCCCTTGGCCCATTCTGCCTTTTTACTTCTTGTAAATCCATATCACAATGTGTTTGGGTGGCCTTGGGTGACTGGTGAGTTGGTAATGAAACTGGGGCATGGATATTGACCCCTGCCTGCCAACGAGGTCCCTTGCATTCAAGAGTACTGCCCAACTGTTTGCTCTGAGACTAAGGGGTAACTGTCCCCATGACAGTTCACACTTGGGCTAGAATGAGCCCAGGCTCAGCCAGCCTCTCTCTATGCCATTCAAAGAGCCAGCTTCTCATTTAATCTTTACAACTTTTAAAAATATATCCTTTCTCTTTTTGGTTAGTCATACCACACAGCTGCTCTGTGTTCTGTTATTTGAGAAATGAATTTGATACCTCAGCTTGTTTACAAACTTCTTGGGGTGAGAAAAGCTGAATGTTTAAATAGAAATGTTATTAGCCTTGGAGAGAGAAAAATTCCACATGTGTCTTAGGTCTGCTAATGTCTTGATCTATGTCTTACTGATTCTTCTCTTTGGACCTCATTTGTCTCATTTGTAAAATGAAAATATAGACTATTCCTGTAGTCCTGAAACATTGTATCTTTGTTTTTGTTTTTAACCAATCTGTTTTTCAAATAAATTCTTATGCATAGATACCAGTCTATAAACCCTGAAAAGGAAATACTTTATTATTTAAATAATCAGCTGGTATTCTAGTTCTTAGTTTAATTTTTATCACTTACAATAGTGGTGCATGCTTGTAATCCCAACAACTTTCGAGGCTGAGGCAGGGGAATTGCAGTTCAACACCAGCCTCATCAACTGAGTGAGGCTCTAAGCAACTTAGGAATACCCTGTCTCAAAATGAAAAAAAAAAAAAGAAAAAAGAAAGAAAGAAAGAAAATAATTAAAAGGGCTGGAGATGTAACTCATAGTAAAGCACCCCTGGGTTCAATCCCCAGTTCAAAAAAATTTATAACATTAACTTATAAAGTCAAGGATAATAATGTAGTGATTTTATGGTTAAGATTGAAATGTAGCCTTTATTACAAAAAGTAAAGTCAGGGATCTTAGATGCTGGTATCATTTAAACATATCAACTTCAGCTTACAATTTTTAAGAAATTTATTGGTTGCATAGTCTGAATACAGTTTAAATGCACAGAATTCAGCTGTGCATTTGTTTGGTTTTTTGTTTGTTTTTAAAGAGAGAGGGAGTAAGAAAAAGAGAAAGAGAGAATCAACTTTATTTAGTTTTTCATCTGGGTCTTGTTTTTCTGACACTTAGTTGTGTATGTGGTACTGGGGTTTCAGTGTGGGTCCTTGTGTGTGCCAGGCAAGTGTTGTAACCGCTGAGCCATGGCTCCAGCCCCACACGTACTGTTTTAAGAGACATCTGTCTGTATCCTCAACATCCTCCTCAGTGAAGAGGAAAGGACTGATCTGGTTCCCAAATGTCCACCTGAGGTCTACAGAGTGCTCCAACTCAATAGAATGTACACACGGTTTGTAATTCTGGTTTCAAAGTAATTTTTAGAATGAATGTGAAAAATGAATATTAAAAAGTCCAAAGGGCTGGGAGTGTTACTAAGTGGTAGAGTGCTTGCCTAGCATGTATAAGGCCCTGGATTCCATCCTAGTACCACAAAAAATAAACAACAATAACAAAACAAAAAACAAAACAAAACAAAAAAACCAGGGAGCAGAAATGCAAGGTAATGTTTTCTGGTACCTAAAATGCAGCTAGGAAAGTAAGGTCAGCAGGAAATTATTAAAGCCTTGAGTTGTCCTTAATAGCTGGTCTAGACCACAAACATCTAGATGGAAAGAGGAAAATATTTTGATGTTGATAGTTTATCTACTCATTGAGGGTAAAGCATTAAGACAATGGTTGCTTTTATTAAAAAATTCTTTGTTCTTCAGGGTCATGTCATATAACTGTGAATCCATTTCTGATGAGACCCCGCTACAACCAAGACTGTAACAAGCCAATGATTTCATTCTCTATCATTTTCCTCTGGACTCTTGCTTTCCTTCAGACTCTCAGGAAAAGAAGCTGCCTGTTAATGCCTCAATGCGTACTTGATAGCATTTTTATTTTCAGTTACCGGGAACAAAGGACTCTGTGTTATTGTGAGACTGTGAGTGGAGGGACACAGAGGGAGAGAGAATCTGTCCACCTGCAAGGAGCAGGGAGGAGCAGGAATTACTGAGAAGGTTCTACCTCCGTGATTCAAATCCTGCCTCCAGGGGCAGCCTAGCAAACCACTTTGGAAACCCTGTCCTATTGATAGGGCAGCAACGGTCTGTTGGAGTTTTGGCTCTGAGAAGAAGGGGTGTGTGTGAGTGTGTCATGGGTGCATGTGTGTGGCATGGCAGTGATTGTGTTTATGCATGGGTGGTTGGCATTTCAACCCTGCAGTGACACATTCTGAGTGCTCGTCACTTCCATGAATCCCACTCTAAGTTGGGGAGGAGCATAGGGAATCTCCTGTCCTGCCTGGGTGGGCCACCTGTTTTCTAAGGACAGGGGCCACCTACCCTGTGAGCTCTGCTGCTTGTGTGGATCTGATGCTCACCTATTTCTCTCATCATGAACATCTGTGGCACCAACTGTCAAAGTGCTTGATTTTTGGGGCAAGTAAAAACTGAAATTCCAGCTAAATACTTTGCCAGAAGCTCATGTGAAGAAGTTACCATTTTTTCCAGTGCTGAATGAGAGACCAAAAGGGACACATCCTGAGACAGCATATTGAATCATCTTTCAGGGTAATTTTAGAGATTTCTCAGGGGTGATTTCTAACCATGCTGTGTCCTACATGCCTAGATTAACATTCAAAAACTGCAGCTCTACTGGATTCAGAAAAAAACAATACCTGGATAGCCCTGGAAGAATCACAAGCATATACAACATCATATGTTACCTTGGAGGACTGCGTGTATCAAGTCCACGACAGCTTTCTCACCAGAGGGCAGAGATAAGTCTCTTTACTGGAGATTCGGAGAATTTTGAGCTTGTTTAATGGGGATGGTTTAATTCTGTCTAGGAGGCAACATGAAGTATAACACTGTCTTATTGTGTACATGCACCGTATACATACATCAATGACCCATGTAAAAAAAGAGCACCCAGGCCTGGAAGAGGCCAATTAAAAGAGGGTCTGCAGGAACCAGAACTTCTTTAGGATTCTCTCTTTCTTAATTACTGATTATTAAAAGACAATAGAAAATGTGGGATGTGGGGAGGTGATTTCAGACACTTGTTTTTTTCTTTAAATAATGTTTATATTGTTTAATTCAGTCAGTTTTTTCATCACTGTGACCAAAAGACCTGACAAGAACAATGTAGGGAGGAAAAGTTTATTTGGGGCTCAAGGTTTGAGAGGTGTCAGTTCGTAGATGGCCCACTCTGTTGCTCTGGACCTGAAGCAAGGTGGCAGGACACTGTGGAGGAAGGGTATGGCAGAAGAAAGACACTCAAGACATGGAAATCAGGAAGCAGAGAGACAGAGCTCTGCTCACCAGGGATAAAATATAAATGCCAAAGGCATGCCCCCAGTGACCTACCTCCTCCAGCCTGTCTTACATGCCTGTAGTTACACTCAGTTGATCTATTCAAGAGGATCTATGCACTCATTAGATTAAGGCCCTCATAAGCTAATCCTTCACCTGTAAATTTGTTTGTGCTATCTCACAAGACCTTTTGGGGGACATCTCATGTGTAAGCCATAATGGTATAAAATGTCCCATCCAGGGCAGTTCTGTGAGTAAGAGCCTCAAATCTGCCAGTCTAGTACAGCACCCACTTGCCGTATGTGGTAACTGAGCACTGGACTGTGGCATGGGTGACAAAGCAGGTCTAAGACCTGACCTCCATAGACTCTGCAAAGATATTTTGTGACCTTCATATGCAAAACCTCCTGTTTTTTTCACAAAAGCTGAGGTCTCTGATAAGATCTAGCTCACATGAGAACCCTAATTCATGCTGACATTCCTATGTTGCTTTGAATCTGGAACCTTCCATCCCCAGCTTGGGCCGGTGCTCCCCAGCACCTCTCCTCAGCAGAACACTTCAGAGCAAGAAGCTCAACACCTGTGTGTGACTGAACCTCTGCTTCCCAAGCAAATTCCAAAGAGTCTGAATTTTTTAAGGTACAATTAAGTGTCTTAAAACTGGAATGAAATAATTGAATAACTGAATACTTGAAATTATTTAATTGAACTGGGATGAACATGAAATAATTTTGATACTGTTTTAAAGCAAAGTGGTCTCTAAAATAACTGGACCTTGTAAACAATGTAGACAGTCCCTGGAGATCAGTCTGGTTTCCTTATGTGACCTATAAGCCTCTTACCATTGGTTCCCGCCATCTAAATTGTCTAATCTCTCTCTGCTCCACTGTGAGGTTAGATAAGCCAAGCTGATACTTCCCCAAACATGCTCTTCCCCTTCACATCCTGTGCTTCTTTCGATGTCTTTCCTCGAGCAGGGGCTCCATTCACACTCTGCCTCTTCTTTGCTCATAGACATGTTGACACCTCCCCCCGACTCCCCCTCACAAAGCCAGGACCTCACTGGTCTTAGCATCCTCACATTGTGCAATGATGAGGAACTCCAGGTCTATCCCACCAGACACAAGCCTGGGTTCGAGTATCCTTTGTCTCCCCAGCTGTCATACCAAGCAGGTACAGGACAAACCTTGGTGGTTACACTTAGTGAGAATTTCACAGGCTGCCTTAGTCTCCTGAATCTCTACCACCCCCACCCCACCCCACCCCACAACAAGGCGAAAGAATGACTTCTTTGTTCTTCAGGGACAAACTTAAAAAAAAAAAGTCTTGCTCAGCCTGCCTCCTGTAAAAGGCTTATCTTCACTACTGGAGGAGACATTTTAATTCCTTCCTGTTTGCTGATCATTGCTCCTCAAGGCCCCTCAGTCCCAGGCCCTTCCCAGTGCACCAGGTAACGTCACTGTCATCAGGAGTATTGGAGCCCATCTGTCTCCTGGCACACTATCTTTAAAGCCACAACAGGTTGGCATGCTGGCCACCAGACCTGAGCGTCACTTCCAGCTCCACTTAAAGAGACTACACCCACCTCTCTTCTCATGGGCCTTTCTCCCCATCTTCTAGGCAAAATGTCCCCTGGATTATTTGCTTTTGTATTTCCTTTGTCTTCATCTCCCATTGGCCATCTCTTTTCTCAACCCTTTATCATTAGGGTGAATTTATGATAATTATTGTTTTAGAATTTTACAATATTCCTGGACACGTATGGAGACCCCTCATGGATGTCAGAAACTGTGAACCCCAGTCAGGGATTATTGATTTAGTTTTCAATCATCAGTTCTGCTTTGTCAATGCTGATCACTCCAAAGTTTTCAGAAAATAATGTGATATGGAAGGATTTCTGCATTTAGAAATGTAGTGACGAAAAATTAATGACAAGTGACTGAAAGTAAAGCATTTTATTATAAAAATATGCAGCAGAATAAAATCATCTTTTGTCCCCAGGGTCTCCCATAATGTTTACTTTTTCTTCATTTCTGGTCCTGGGCAACCTGAGGTTAGGCTGCCTTCACAATGTGGCACTGGACAGGAAACAGGGCTAGAGCAAATGCTATAGAAGGGGTTTGTGATCACAATTGGACCTTCACACTTGTGGTGGTAAAGATTTAAAAGGAGGAGTTGGAAGATCAGAGAAGCATCACTTATCCATCAGTGTGAGAAGAAAACCACAACTTGCTTTAGAAGAGGGACCACAATGAGGAGTTAGGGAAAGATTTGAGGGAAGCTGTTTCCTCTGTATAGCTGCCACTCTTGGTGTCCACTGCCATGTGTCTAGTTCTCAGCTGGGCTGAGACTCCAGAGAATGAGCTGGACACAGAACAGAGGAAAACGAGGATAAGTCAACCCTACTGGGCACAGCGTCCCCTGTCAGACTTTGTGCCTGACCCTCTTGATGTCCTTCAGAGAGTAGTTGTCCCTGCCTTGTTTCTAAAGCCCAAACCTTGTGCAAATTCTTCTTCTGGCTAATTTCGAACCAGAATTATCTAGGGGAGGGAAAGGATTCTGGAGATGTAATTCCAAGATAAGCCAAGTCAACATAACACAAACCACCACCAATGTGTCAGACCTGGAGAACAATCTGTTGAAAAGCAGAGCTTGAGTGGAGAACAGGGTCATGGTTGAGTGGAGTCATGGAAAAGGTGAGATCTTGGCATGGACCACAAGTGTGTGCAGATTTGCAGGTTGGAGGCAGGGAAGGTCTGGATCTGAAGTAGAACAAGGACATTAAACTGAGACGACTCAGGATACAGAGCCTGGCTCATGTTTCCTAGAGTTTGCATCCTTCATTAACAAGATGAGGCACCAGGATCAGTGTGCAGAGCATAAAGCTAAGGCCATGAGTGTGTCCCTCAAGTCACCCTCAATGGTGGAGCACATTAAGGCTGATGAGGATGATAGTTTGGTGTCAGTCATCTGGAACTGACCACAGGTGGTCTCTACTGTGAGAGTAATCAGAGCTCTTCTGGGTGGTGGTTCTGGAGGATTGCCTCAGAATGTCAGATCCCTAAACATTCCATTATTCTGCTCCCCAGCTTGAGCCCTGGGCCCACCTGAATCAGACACCTTCCCAAGTTGTGAAGATTAACTATAGTGCAAGAGTGACCTTCACGGTGATTTATGATTATATCGTTTATTTTTTAAATAAAGAAGTAAAAGATCAATGACTTTCCCAGATACACAATTGGTCATTGGCAAAGCTGGCCCTAAACCCATGTGTCCTGATTCATAGTCCAAAGCTTTACTAAGTAAAGGGTGACAGCAACTGTTGAGTTTTGTCTGTTGTATTCTGAAGCAACAGTATAGTAACCCCAATTACAGAACATTAACTTGGAGTTGGTTTTCCAGTATTGAAAATATGGTGGTCTTGTCTGTACTTTTCAGAGTATCATTTGCAAAATGGCCAATGGTAGCACCCATGGGAGTGAAAGAGGTTTTCCTATGACTGAGTTAACCGTCTCGAGTAAACTATCAAGACCAAGTCTGTACCCAGGTATGGCTGGGCCTTATACCAGCTTCCTGGCTGGATGGACCCAAAGCAGGAAACATCAAAGCCCAATGTCAGAGCACAGGGGATAGTGATGGGGAGGAACAAGGGCTTCAAGGAGGGAATTCAGACAAATCCTTCATGGTGTAAGATGAATGACAGCCATTGTTTCAGGAACAATTCAAGGAGAGTTTATCAAACTGCAAAGTGAATGGCTTTGGGTATCTTGCCTATCTTGCCATCATTCTGTTCAACATCTGAGCCTTTTGATATTTCTCTTTTCAAAAACATCCCCTGCTCTAATGACCCCCTCCATTCATACCAAGGTTTGGAGACAGGCAGAGTTTTTGTGGGTAGAAAAGACCAGACAGGAAAGGACAAAGATGTTAAAGCAAGACAACCTAGTCTACAGAGAATACCTTGGTTTTCCCAGAATTTCACTCTTTTGATGGCAACAATGATTCCCTGAAGCACCAGAGTCACTGCACAGAGGGAATCCCAGTTCCTATGCTGGGAGATCACCCCTGCACTTCAAGAGGCTAAGGAATCTTCAGTTTTACTTCCTCTGGTGTCCTCCTAGTGAACAAGAGAAAAAGCTATAGATGGGGCATAGAGGGAGGAGATCAGATCTGCAGGCAGCTCCAGATGCAAGCTGTTATTTGCAGAAGTGTGTGCTTAGCAGTAAGGAGTGCATGAGATGGCTGTTCAGGGGTCTTTGATATATTTAAAAAAAAACAGGAAGGAAAAAGCTTTGTCTATGAAAACGGCATTGGCAAAACATCTGCTGAGCACACAGAGGACTCCTAGTCCCTGGTAGAGGTGGGGAATGAGGAGGTCTGTAAACAAGACCTGAAGCAGGTGTTTCCTACGCGTGCGTGCTGTTCCTCGTCCTTACTCATACCACCCACGTGTTAAATGAGGACAAAGAGTCCACGTGGAAAAGGCAGCTGCTGCAATCAAGAGGGTGAGGTGCCCATCAGATTACCCAAGCATGGCATCGTGACCTTGCTCTAAAGATGAACAAGGTTGTGAAGCATTATAATTGGAGCTTCCTGCAGCTAAGGGGACAGGATGGCAAGGAGACCAGCTGGGAAGGGGCGGGGCTCTGCTTGCAGGCAGGTGTTTCTTGTAGACTTTTTCAGCAATTCATTATCAAGTGCCATATGTCTGTGAAATAATTACTCATGACAGCAAGAGTGTCTGAGGCTGTAGCTCCACTCCATCTAGTGTACCCTTTGGTAGAGAGGCAATTCCATTGGGCCATGCCTGGAACTCTCACCTGGTAACAGAACCACTTCTCTTCTCTAGAGCAGATGAGAACAACTGCCATAGACATTTTCATTTTTCCAAAACATGGGCTTATTTGTTACTTATTTTTTTTGTGGCATAGAATTATTCACAATGTGTTTGTGTGTGTGTGTCTGTGTGTGTGTTTCCTAAACATTACTCTCTGGTCAGAGTAGGGTAGGGGATGAGAAATTATGCCCTATTTGATACTAGGGGAGAAAATTAGTGTTCTTAAAAATGAAAATCTTTTTGTGGAGAAGTAACTACCAAAACAAAAGGCATAAATGCATAATATTTTGGTGCCTTTTTTGGGGGTGGGAAGATTCTTGATGCTTTTCTTAAAAAATAGGAAAAGTGAAGTCTTATTTTTAG